>LZPO01118746.1:0-15301 GCA_001675575.1 Neotoma lepida | reverse complement strand
GTGACACACAATAGTAATCCTGATATTGATACCATATGACTCTAATCCCACTGATGATAGCACACACCTTTAAAACTGATGATTATTGTACACATTTGAAAACCAGATGATGGTAGAACACACTTATATTCCTAATGATGGTAACACTCCACTGTATTCCTGAGGAGTGTAGCACAGAACTGTAATCCTGAGGAAGGTAGCACAAATTTGTAATCCGGGTGATAATAGCACATATCTCTAATCAAGATGGTAGTACACCTGTAATCCTGAGGATGGTAGAACACTCCTGTATTCCTGAAGTAGGTAGCAAATACTTGTTATCCTGATGTTGGTAGTACTTACCTGTAATCCTGATGATGGTAGGACAAACTTGGAATCCTGATGCACACAACACACTTGTAATCCAAAAAGGGTAGAACACTACTGTAATATTGATGATGATAGCACACAAGTGTGAACTTGATGAGGTGGCAAAAAACTGTAATCCTGATCATGACACAATATGAATGTAGTACCACTGAAGATAGCACACACCTATAAATCTGATGTTTGCATACATTTGGAATCTAGATGATCGTAGAACACACTTATACTACTAATGCTGGAAGCACACAAGTGTATTCCTGAGGAATGTAGCACACAACTATAATCCTGAGGAAGGAAGCACACATTTTAATCCCGGTGATAATAGCACATATCTCTATTCCAGATGGCAGCACACTTGTAATCCTGAGGATAGTAGAACACTCCTGTAATCCTGATATAGGTAGCACACAACTGTAATCCAGATGATGCTAGCACACAGCTGTAATCCAGATGAGAACACATTTGTAATCCTGATGATTTGAGCACACAACTGTAATCCTGATGAAGGTAACACACACTTGTAATCCTGGGGATGGTAGCACATACCTGTAATGCTGATGTAGGTAGCACACACATGTAATGCTGATGTTGGTAGAACTTACCTGTAATCCTGATAATGGTAATACTCACCTGGAATCCTGAGAGANGCAGCAAGCACTTTAATCCAAATAAAATAGAACACACCTGTAATACTGATGATGGTAGCACACACACATAATATTGATGCAATGGCACACAAATGTAATCCTTATCATGATAAAATATGACTGTTATCCCACTGAAAATAGCGCACACCTGTAACACTGATGATGTTTGCACACACCTGTTTTCCAGAAGATGGTACAACACACTTATACTCCTAATGATGGTAGCACACAACTGCCATCCTNAAGAAGGTAGCACACATTTGTAATCCTAGTGATAATAGCAAATATCTGTATCCAGATGATAGTACACCTGTAATCCTGAGGATGATAGAACACTCCTCTATTCCTGATAGGTAGCACACACTTGTAATCCTGATGTTGGTAGTACTTACCTGTAATCCTGATGATGGTAGGACAAACCTGGAATCCTGATGAACACAGCACACACTTGTAATCCAAAAGAGGGTAGAACACACCTGTAATACTGATGATTTTACAACACACTTATACTCCTAATGATGAGGGCACACAACTGTAAACCTGAGGAAGGTAGCACACATTTGTAATCCTGATGATAATATCACAAATCTATAATCCACATGGTAATACACCTGTAATCCTGAGGACAGTAGAACACTACTATAATCCTGATGTAGGTAGCACACACTTGTAATACAGATATGCTAGCACAAGCTGTAATCTAGATGAGAGCACACTTGCAATCCTGATGATGGAAGCATACAACTGTAATCCTGATGAATGTACCACACACTTGTAATCCTGAGGATGTTAGCTCATACCTGTAGTGCTGATGTTGGTAGCACACACTTGTAATCCTGATGATGGTAGAATTTACCTGTAATCCTGATGATGGTAGCATAAACATGGAATCCTGATGAAGACAGCACACAATTGTAATCCAAATGAAGGTAGAACACACTTGTAATAATGATGAAGGTAGCACACACCTGTAATCTTGATCAGGTGACAAAAACTGTAATCCTGATCATGATACAATATGACTGTAATCCCACTGATGATAGTACACATCTGTAAAACTGATTATGCTTGCACACACCTGTAATCCAGATGATGGTAAAACACACTTATACTCCTAATGGTTGTAGGACACAACTATATTCCTGAGGAATAAATCAAACAACTGTAATTCTGAGGAAGGTAGCACACATTTGTAATCCAGTGGATAGTAGCACTTATCTTTAATCCAGATGGTAGTACACCTGTAATCATGAGGATAGTAGAACACTCCTGTAATCCTGATGTAGTTAGCACACCCTTGTAATCCAGACGATGCTAGCACACAGCTGTAATCCAGATGACAACACACTTGTAATCCTGATGAGGGGAGCACACACCTGTATCCTGTTGAAGATACCACACTGGTATTCCTGTTGTGGTAGATCACTCCTGTATTCCTGATGTAGGTAGCACACACTTGTAATCCTGATGTTGGTAATACTTACCTGTAATCCTGATGATGTAGGACAAACCTGGAATCCTGATTAACACAGCACAAACTTTTAATCCAAAAGAGGGTAGAACACACCTGTAATATTCATGATGGTACCACACACCTGTAATCTTGATGAGGTGGCACATATGTGTAATCCTGATCATGACAATATGACTGTAATTCCACTGAAGATAGCAAACACCTGTAAAACTGTTGCTTGCACACACCTGTAATCCAGATGATGGTAGAACACACCTATACTCCTAATGATGGTAGCACACAACTATATTCCTGAGGAATGTAGCACACTATGTCTTCAGGGTGATAATAGAACATATCTGTAATCCAAGGGTGATAATAGAACATATCTGTAATCCAAATGGTAGTATACTTTTAATCCTGAGGATAGTAGAACACTCCTGTAATCCTGATGTAGGTAGCACACACTTGTAATCCAGATGATGTTAGCACACAACTGTAATCCAGATGAGAACACATTTATAATCCTGATGATGGGAACACACAACTGTAATCCTGATGAAGGTAACACACACTTGTAATCCTGGGGATGGTAGCACATACCTGTTATGCTGATGTAGGTAGCTCACACTTGTAATCCTGATGTTGGTAGAATTTACCTGTAATCCTGATAATGGTAATAGAAACCTATAATCCTGATAAAGACAGTACACACTTGTAATCCAAATGAGGGTAGAAAACACCTGTAATACTGATGACAGTAGCACATACATGTAATCTTGATGCGGCGGCACACAACTGTAATTTTGATAATGATACAGTATGATTATAATCCCACAGAAGATAGCACATACCTGTAACATTGATGTAGTTTGCACACACCTGGAATCCAGATTAATGGTAGAACACACTTTTACCCCTAATGATGGTAGCACACAATTGTAATCCTGAGGAAGGTAGCACACATTTGTTATCCAGGTGAAAATAGAACATATTTATAATCCAGATGATAGTACACCTGGAATACTGATGATGGATATCACACATCTTTAATCTTGACTAGGTGGCACACAACAATAATCCTGATCATGATACCATATGACTGTTATCCCACTGATGATAGCACACACCTGTAAAAACTGATGGTTGTTGTATACATCTGAAATCCAGATGAAGGTAGAACACAGTTATATTCCTAATGATGGTAGCACACAACTGTATTCCTGAGGAATGTAGCACACAACTGAAATCCTGAGGAAGGTAGCTCACATATGTATTCCGGGTGATAATAGCACATATCTATAAGGCAAATGGTAGTACACCTGTAATCCTGAGGATGGTAGAACACTCCTGTAATCCTGATGTAGGTAGCACACACTTTAAATCAGACAATGCTAGCAAACAGCTGTTATCCAGATGAGAGCACACTTGTAATCCTGATGATGGGAGCACACAACTGTAATCCTAATGAACGTACCACACACTTGTAATCCTGAGGATGATAGCATATACCCATAATGCTGATGTTGGTAGCACACACTTGTAATCCTGATGTTGGTAGAACATACCTGTAATCTTGATGATGGTAGCACAACCTGGAATCCTGATGAAGACAGCACACACTTGAAATCCAAAAGAGGTTAGAACACACCTGTAATACTGATGATGGCAGCACACACCGTAATCTTCATCAGGTGCCACACAACTATAATCCTGATCATGATACAATATGACTGTAATCCCCCTAAAGATAGCACACATCTGTAAAACTGATGATGTTTGCACAAACCTGGAATCCAGATGATGTTACAACCACTTATAATTCTAATGATGGTAGCACACAACTGTAATCCTGAGGAAGTTAGCACATATTTGTTATCCAGATGATAATAGCACATATCTGTAATCCAGATGGTAGTACACCTGTAATTCTGAATATGGTAGAACACTCTTGTAATCCTGATGTAGGTTGCACACACTTGTAATCAAGATGATGCTAGAACACAGCTTTAATCCTATGACAACACACTTGTAATCCTGATGAAGGGAGCACACAATTGTAATCCTGATGATGGTACCACACACTTGTAATCTTGAAGATGGTAGCACATACCTATGATGCTGATGTAGGTAGCACACACTTGTAATCCTGATGTTGATAGAATTTATCTGTAATCTGGATGATGGTAACACAAACCTGGAATTCTGATGAAGACAGCACACACTTGTAATCCAAATGAGTGTACAACACACTGTAATCTTGAGGAGGTGGCACACATCTGTATCCTGATCATGTTACGATATGACTGTAATCCCACTGATGATAGCACACACTTGTAAAACTGATGATTATTGTACACATCTAAAATCCAGATGAAGGTAGAAAACACTTATACTCCTAATGACGGTAGCACCCAACTGTATTACTCAGGAATATAGCACAAATCAGTAATCTTGAGGAAGGTAGCACACATTTGTAATCCGGGTGATAATAGCACTTATCTATAATGAAGATGATAGTACCCCTATAATCCTGTGGATGGTAGAAAACACCTATATTCCTGATGAAGGTAGCACACACTTGTAATCCTGATGTTGGTAGTACTTACTTGTAATCCTGATGATAGTAGGACAAACCTGGAATACTGATAACACAGCACACACTTGTAATCCAAAAGAGGGTAGAACACACCTGTAATACTCATGATGGTAGCACACACCTGTAATCTTGATGTGGTGGCACAAAACTGTAATCTTGATCATGACACAAATTGACTGTAATCCCATTGAAGGTAGAACTCACCTGTAAAACTGATATTTACACACACCGGAATCCTCACCTGCAAAACTGATATTTACACACCGGAATCCTGATGATGGTAGAACACACCTATACTCCTAATGATTGTAGCACACAACTGTAATCCTAAGGACAGTAGCACACATTTGTAATCCAGGTGATAATAGCACATATCTGTATCCAGATGGCAGTACTGCTGTAATCCTGAGGATGGTAGAACACTCCTCTATTCCTGATGTAGGTAGCACACACTTGTAATCCTGATGTTGGTAGTACTTACCTGTAATCCTGATCGTAGGACAAACCTGGAATCCTGATTAATACAGCACAACTTGTGATCCAAAAGAGGGTAGAACACACTTGTAATACTGATGATGGTAGCACATATCTTTAATCGTGATGAGGTGGCACACAACAGTAATCCTGATCATGATACCATATGATTGTAATCCCACTGATGATAGCACACACCTGTAAAACTGATTATTGTTGTACACATCTGGAATCCAGATGATGGTAGAGCACACTTATACTCCTAATGATGGTAGCACACAACTGTATTCCTGAGGAATGTAGCACATTACAGTAATCCTGAGGAAGGTAGCCCACATACGTATCTGGGTGATAATAGCACATATCTGTAATCCAGATGGTAGTGCACCTGTAATACTGAGGATGGTAGAACACTCCTATATTCCTGAAGTAGGTAGTAAACACTTGTTATCCTGATGTTGGTAGTACTTACCTGTAATCCTGATGATGGTAGGACAAACCTGGAATCCTGATGAACACAGCACACTCTCGTAATCCAAAAAAGGGTAGAACACATGTATAATACTGATGATGGTAGCACACACCTTTAATCTTGATGAGGTGGCACAAAACAGTAATCCTGATCATGATACAATATGACTGTAATCCCACTGATGATAGCACACACCTGTAAAACTGATGATGATTGCACACACCTGGAATCCAGATGATAGTTTAGCACACTTATACTCCTAATGATGGTAGCACACAACTCTATTCCTGAGGAATGTAGCACACAACTGTAATTTGTAAGAAGGTAGCACACATTTGTAATCCTGGTGATAATAGCTCATATCTGCAATCCAGATGGTAGTACACCTGTAATCCTGAGGATCATAGAACACTCCTGTAATCCTGATATAGGTAGCACACACTTGTAATCCAGATGATGCTAGCACACAGCTGTAATCCATTTGAGAACACACTTATAATCCTGATGATGGGAGCACACAACTTGTAATCCTAAAGATTGTAGCACATACGTGTAATGCTGATATAGGTAGCACACACTTGTAATCCTGATGTTGGTAGAATTTACCTGTAATCCTGATAATAGTAATACAAACCAGGTATCCTGAGAAAGACAGCACACACTTGTAATTCAAATGAGGGTAGAACAGAACTGTGATACTGATGGGAGCACACACACGTAATTTTGTTGCCATGGCGCACAACTGTAATCCAGATCATGATACAATATCACTGTAATCCCACTGAAGATAGCACACACCTGTAACACTGATGATGGTTGCACACACCTGTAATCCAGATGATGTTACAACACACTTATACTCCTAATGATGGTAGCACATAACTGTATTCCTGAGGAAGTTAGCAGACATTTGTAATCCAGGTGATTATGGCACATATCTGTAATCCAGAGGTAGTACACCTATAATCCTGAGGATGGTAGGACACTCCTCTATTCCTGATATAGGTAGCTCACACTTGTAATCCTGATGTTGGTAATACTTACCTGTAATCCTGAATGATGGTAGGACAAACCTGGAATCCTGATGAACACAGCACACACTTGTAATCCAAAAGAGGGTAGAACACACCTGTAATACTGATGATGGTAGCACACACCTGTAATCTTGATGAGGTGGCACACAACTGTAATCCTGATCATGACACAATATGACTGTAATCCTACTGAAGATAGCACTCACCTGTAAAACTGCTGTTTGCACACACCTGGAATCCAGATGATGGTAGAACATATCTATACTCCTAATGATGGTAGTACACAACTGTATTTTTGAGAAATGTAGCGCACAACTGTAGTCCTTAGAAGGTAGCACACATTTGTTATCCCAGTGATATTAGCACATATCTGTAATCCAGATTGCAGCACACTTGTAATCCTGAAGATGGTAGAACACTCCTGTAATCCTGATGTAGGTAGCACACACTAGTAATGCAGATCATGATAACATACAGGTGTAATCCAGATAAGAGCACACTTGTAATTCTGATGATGGCAGCTCATAACTGTAATCCTGATGAAGGTACTACACACCTGTAATACTGATTATCATAGCACACACCTGTAATCATGATGAGGTGGCACATAACGGTAATCCTGATCATGACACAATATGACTGTAATCCCATTGCTAATAGCACACACCTGTAAAATGGATGATGGTTGCACACACCTGGAATCCAGATGATAGTAGAATGCACTTATACTCCTAATGATGGTAGCACACAACTGTATTCCAGAGGAATGTAGCACACAACTGTAATTCGTAGGAAAGTAGCACACATTTGGAATCCGTATGATAACAGCACATATCTGTAATCCAGATGGTAGTACACCTGTAATCCTGAGGATGGAAGAACACTCCTGCAATCCTGATGAAGGTACCAAACACCTGTAATGCTGATGATGGTAGCAAACACCAGTAATATTGATGAGGTGACACACAACAGTAATCCTGATCATGATACAATATGACTGTAGTTCTACTGCAGCTAGCACACACCTGTAAAACTGATTGTTGTACACATCTGGAATCCAGATGATGATAGAACACATTTATACTCCTAATGATGGTAGCACACAACTGCATCCTGAAGAAGGTAGCACACATTTATAATCATGGTGATAATAGCACATATCTGTAATCCAGATGGTAGTTCTCCTGAAATCCTGAGGATAGTAGAACACTCCTCTAATCCTGATGTAGGTAGCACACACTTGTAATCCAGATGATACTAGCACACAGGTGTAATCCAGACGAGAGCACACTTGTAATCCTGATGATGGGAGCACACTACTGTAATCCATATGAAGGTACCACACACTTGTAATCATAAGGATAGTAGCACATACCTGTAATGTTGATGTAGGCAGTACAAACTTGTAATCCTGATGTTGGTAGTACTTACCTGTAATCCTGATTATGGTAGCACAACCCTGGAATCCTGATGAAGACAGCACACACCAGTAATCCAAATGAGGGTAGAACACACCTATAATACTGATGATGGTAGCACATTACTTTAATCTTGATGAGGTGGCACACAACAGTAATCCTGATCATGATACCATATGACTCTAATCCCACTGATAATAGCACACACCTATAAAACTGATGATTGTTGTACACATCTGGAATCCAGATGATGGTAGAACACACTTATACTCCTAATGATGGTAGCACACAAATGTATTCCTGAGGAATGTAGCACAAGTCTATAATTATGAGGAAGGTAGCACACATTTGTAATCCCAATGATAATAGCAAGTATCTATAATCCAGATGGTGGTACACCTGTATTCCTGAGGATGGTAGAACACTTCTTTATTCCTAATGTCGGTATCTCACACTTGTAATCCTGATGTTGTTACTACTTACCTGTAATCCAGATGATGTTAGATAAACATATAATCCTGATGAACACAGCACACTATTGCAATTCAAAAGAGGGTAGAACACACCTGTAATACTGATGATGGTAGCACATTGCTTTAATCTTGATGACGTGGCACACAACTGTAATCCTGATCATGACACAATATGACTGTAATCCCACTGCAGATAGCACACACCTATAAAACTGATGATTGCACACACCTGGAATCCAGATGATGGTAGAACACACTTATACTCCTAATGATGGTAGCACACAAGTGTATTCCTGAGGAATGTAGCACACAACTATAATCCTGAGGAAGGTAGTGCAAATTTGTAATCCCAGTGATAATCGCACATATCTGTAATCCAATGGCACCACACTCATAATCCTGAAGATCGTAGAACACTACTGTAATCCTGATATAGGTAGCACACACTAGTAATGCAGATCATGCTAACCCACAGGTGTAATCCAGATAAGAGCACACTTGTAATCCTGATGATGGCAGCTCATAACTGTAATCCTGATGAAGGTACCACACACCTATAATACTGATGATGCTAGCACACACCTATAATCATGATGAGGTGCACATAACTGTAATCCTGATCATGATACAATAGGACTGTAATCTCACTGATGGTAGCACATGCCTGTAAAACTTATGATGGTAGCACACAACTGTAATCCTGAGAAATGTAGCACACATCTATAAACCAGATGGTAGCACACTTGAAATTCTGATGATGGTAGCACACTTGTAATGTTGATGTTGGTATAAGTTCCATGTAATATTGATAGTGGTAGAGCACACCTGGAATTCTGATGAAGATAGCTCACACTTGTAATCCAAATGATGGCGGCATACATCTTTAATCCTGATGGTATCTTACACTTGTAATCCTGAGGGTGGCAGCACATCTTAATCCAGATGAAGGTAGCACAGATTGTAACCCTGAGGATGGTAGCACACATCTGTCATCCTGATGATAGTAGCACACACTTGTACCTCTGACGTAGGTGGAATTTAACTGTAATCCTGGTGACAATATGACATACCTGTAATCCTGATGGTGATAGCACACACCTGGATACCTGAAGAAGCTAACACACATTTGTAATCCAAATGATGGCAGCACATACCTGTTTTCTTGATGGTATCACACACTTGTAATCCTGATGATGACAGTAAACACTTATAATCCTGATGAAGGTAGCACAGATTTGTAAGGCTGAGGATGATAGCACACCCCTGTAATCCACCCTGTTGTAGGTAGTAGACACTTGTAATCTGGATTATGCAACCACACACCTGTAATCCTGATGACGGTAGCACACAACTGTAATCCTGAGGAATGTAGCACACAACTGTAATCCAGGTGGTAGCACACTTATAATCCTAATGATGGCAGCACACATCTCTAATCCTGATGTTGGTAGCAACATCTGTAATCCTGATGTAGGTAGCACAAAATGTAATCCTGAGGAATGTAGCAGATATCTGTAATCCAGATGGTAGCACACTTAAAATCCTGATGATGGTATCACACCCTTGTAATGTTGATGTTGGTAAAAGTTTTGTGTAATGCTGATGGTGATAGACCATACCTGGAATTCTGATGAAGAT
Organism: Neotoma lepida; assembly: GCA_001675575.1. Lineage (NCBI taxonomy): Eukaryota > Metazoa > Chordata > Mammalia > Rodentia > Cricetidae > Neotoma > Neotoma lepida. The sequence goes on along the minus strand of LZPO01118746.1, from coordinate 4,727 downwards.
AGCACACACTTGTACTCCAAATGATGGTAGGACACACTCCTAAACTTATGGTAGGACTCACCTGTAATCCTGGTGAAGGTATCACATTCTTGTAATCCTGAGAATGGTAGCATACACCTGTAATCCTAATGTGGTAGCACACACTTGTAATCCTGATGTTGGTAGAATTTACCTGTAATCCTGATGATGGTAGCACACACATAACCCTGATGTTGTTGGAACTTACCTGTAATCCTGGTGATATCACATACCACTAATCCTGATGGTGGTAGCACACCCCTGGATACCTGATGAAGATGGCACACACTTGTAATCCTGATGATGGCAGCACACACTTTTAATTCTGATGAAGGTAGCACTGACTTGTAACCCTGTGGATGGTAGCACACACCTGGAAACCTGATGTAGGTAGCACACTTGTAATCCAGATGATACTAGCACACACCTCTAATCCTGATGATGGTAGTACACACATGTAATCCTGATCATGATATAATAAGACTGTAATCCCACTGATGGCAGCTGATGCCTGTAAAACTGATGATGTTAGCACACATCTGTAATCCTGATGACAGTAGAACACAACTGTAATCCTGAGGAATGTAGCACACAACTATAATCCTGAGGAAGGTAGAACACATTTGTAATCCGGGTGATAATAGCACACATCTGTAACCAAGATAGTACCACACTTGTAATCCTGATGATGGGAACACATCCCTTAATTCGGATGAAGGTAGCACACACTTGTAATCCTGAGGATGGTAGCACACACCTGTAATCCTGATGACAACAGCACAGACTTGGACTCGAAAAGATGGTAGCACACACCTATAAAACTTATGGTAGGACTCACTTGTAATCCTGGAGAAGTTATCACACTCTTGTGATCCTGATAATGGTAGCACACACCTCTATTCCTGATGATGGTAGCAACATCTGTAATCCTGATGAAGATAGCACACAACTGTAATCCTGAGGAACGTAGCAGACATCTGTAATCCAGATGGTAGCACACTTGTAACCCTGATGAAGGTTGAACACACTTGTTAACCTGATTTGGGTAGAAGTTAACTGTAATCTTCATGGTGGTAGAACACACCTGGAATCCTGACAAAGATAGCACACACTTGTAATCCAAATGATGGCAGCACATACCTTTAATCCTGTTGATGGTAGCACACACTTGTAATCCTGATGTTGGCAGAATTTACCTGTAATCCTGATGACAATATCACATACCAGTAATCCTGATGGTGGTAGCACACATCTGGATACCTGATGAAGCTATCACACATTTGTAATGCAAATAATGGCAGCACACACCGTTATCCTGATGGTTTCACTCATTTATAATCCTGTTGGCAGCATACACTTATAATCCTCGTGAAGATAGCCTAGATTTGTAAGCCTGCGGATGGTAGCACACTCCTGTAATCCTTTTGTAGGTAGCACAGACTTGTAATCTGGATGATGCTACCACACATCTGTAATCCTGTTGGTGGTAGCACATGCATTTAAAACTGATGATGGTGGCACACATCTGTAATCCTATTGACAGTAGCACAAAACTGTAATCCTGAGGAATGTAACACACAAGTATAATTCTGATAAGATAGCACACACTTGTAATCCAGATGGTAGCACACTTATAATCCTAATGATGGCCCCACACACATCTAATCCTAATGATGATAGCAACATCTGTAATTCTGATGTAGGTAGTACACAATATAATCCTGAGGAATTTAACATACATCTGTAATCCAGATGGTAGCACACTTGAAATCCTGATGATGGTAGCAAACACTTGTAATCTTGATGTTGGTATAAGTTACACATATTACTGATGGTGGTAGAGCATACCTGGAATTGTGATGAATATATCACACACTTGTAATCTAAATGATGTTAGCACACACCTGTAATACTGATGTAGCACTCACTTGTAATCCTGATAATGGCACCACACACTTGTAGTCCTGATAAGGTAGCAAGACTTGTAACCCTGACGATGGTAGCACACACCTGTATTCCTGATAGGTAGCACACATTTGTCGTGGAGTTGATGATAGCACACACTTGTAATCCTGATGAAGGTAGCACAGAATTGTAATCCTGAGAATAGTAGCACACACTTGTAATCCTGATGTTGGTAAAATTACCTGTAATCCTGATGATGGTAGCACACACTTGTAATCCTGATGTTGGTGGTACTTACCTGTAATCCTGGTGATAATATCACATACCTGTAATCCTTGTGGTAGCACACACCTGGACACCAGATGAAGATAGCACACACTTGTAATCCAAATGATGGCAGCACACACTTGTAATCCTCATGAAGTTAGCACAGATTTGTAAGCCTGAGGATGGTAGCACACCCCTGTAATCCTGGTGTAGGTAGACACACTTGTAATCCGGATGATACTAGCACACACCTGTAATCCTGGTATAGGTAGCACACACGTGTAATATTGATCATTATACAATATAACTGTAATCCTGGTGATGGTAGCAAATGCCTGTAAAACTGATGATGGTAGCACACATCTGTAATCCTGATGAAGGTAGAACACAACTGTAATCCTGAGGAATGTTGCACACAACTCTAATCCTGAGGAATGTACAACACGTTTGTAATTCGGGTGATAATAACACACATCTGTAATCCAGATGGTAGCACCCTTGTAATCCTGAGGATGGGAGCACACACTTGTAATCCTGATGTTGGTAGCACACATTTGTAATCCGGGTCATGGTAGCACAAGCTTCAAGTTCTGATGTTCTTAATACTTACCCTTAATTCTGATGATGGTAGCACATTCCTGGAATCCTGAAGGTAGTAGCACACAACTGGAATCCTGATGAAGACAGCACACATTTGTCCTCCAAATGATGGTAGACCACACCTGTAAAACTTATGGTAGGACTCACTTGTAATCCTGGGTAAGGTAGTGCACACTTTTAATTCTGAGGATGGTAGCACACACTTGTCATCCAGATGATGCTAGCCCACACCTCTAATCCTGATGATGGTAGCACACACCTGTAATCATTTTGGTAGCACACACTTGTAATCCTGATGATGGCAACACACACTTGTAATCCTCATATAGTTAGCATAGATTTGTAAGCCTGAGGATGGTAGCACACTCCTGTAATCCTGATGTAGGTAGCACACACTGGTAATCTGGATGATGCCAGCACACACCTGTAGTCCTGATATAGGTAGCACACATGTGTAATATTGATCATTATACAATATGATTGTAATCCTGATGATGGTAGATGGTAGCACCTGCCTGTAAAACTGATGATGGTAACACACATCTGTAATCCTGATGATGGTAGAACACAACTGTAATTCTGAGGAATGTAGAACACATTTGTAATCTGGATGATAATAACACACATCTGTAATCCTGATAAAGCTAGCACACACGTGTAATCCTGTGGATGGTAGCACACATCTGTAATCTTGATGTTAGTAGCACACATTTGTAATCCAGATGATGCTAGCACACCCCTTTAATCCTGGTGGTGGTAGCACACACCTGTCATCCTGATCATGATACAATAGGACTGTAATCCCACTGATGGTAGCACATGGCTGTAAAGCTGATGATGGTAATACACATCTGTATCCTGATGACAGTAGCACACAAGTGTAATCCTGAGGAAGGTAGCACACAAGTGTAATCTGGGTGATAATAGCACACATCTGTAATCCAGATGGTAGCACACTTGTAATCCTTAGGATGGTAGCACACTCCTGTAATCTTGATGTAGGTAGCACACACTTATAATCCAGATGACACTAGCACACATCCATAATCCTGAAGGTAGCCCACACTTGTAATCCTGATGATGGGAGCACACAACTGTAATCCTGATGAAGGTACCACACACTTGTAATCCTGAGGATGGTAGCACAAAACTTTAATCCTGATGCTAACATATACTTGTAATCCCTGTTGTGGTAGCACACACCTATAATCCTGATGTTAACACATACTTATAATACTGACGATGATAGCAGACACTTATAATCCTGATGTTGGTTGAAATTACCTCTAATCCTGATGATGGTAGCACACACCTGTTATCCTGATGATGTTAGCACACACTTGTAATCCTGGTGTTAGTAGAATTTACTTGTAATCCTGATGGTATCACTGACTTGTAATCCTGGTGATGGCACCTGTAAACCTAATTAAGGTAGCACACTTGTAATCCTGAGGATGGTAGCACACATCTCTAATGATAAGGTAGGTAGCACACACTTGTAGTCTAGATGATGCTAGCACACACCTGTAATCCTGATCATGATACAATATGACTGTAATCCCGCTGATGGTAGCACACACTTGTAAAACTGATGATGGTAACACACCTATGTTATGTAACACAACATGTAATCCTAATGGGAGCACATACCGGAAATCCCAATGATGGTAGCACGTAACTATAATACTGAGGATGTTAACACACATTTGTAATCCGGGTGAAAATAGCACACATCTGTAATCTAGAGGGTAGCACACTTGTACTCCTGATGATGGTAGCACACACCTGTAATCTTGATGTAGGAAGCACACACTTGTAATCCGGAGGATGCTAGCACAAAACTTTAATCCAGGTGGAGGCACACTTGTAATCCTGATGATGGTATCACACATCTATAATTCTAATGATAGCCCTCACTTGTAATCCTGATGATGGTA
>LZPO01118745.1:0-15318 GCA_001675575.1 Neotoma lepida | reverse complement strand
AAGGAGGGAGGAGAGGGGGATCTGAGATTGGTATGTAAAAGGAGTGGAAGATCTTTTTAATAATAAAAAAAGGGAAAAAAAGAGTGTTTTCAGAGTGGATTAGGTAATCAGGGGGAAGTGTGTTCAGAATATTAGTGTACTGTCTCATAGCTTAGAGACCTAGAGGGCATAAAAAGTAAAAAAGGAGGTCAACTAGTACAGGTGTCCTCTCACTGCCCTGGCTGCCGTGATGTAAACCACACTGCTTTGCTGTGCCCTTCCTCCAGGATGGATTGACATTTCTGTAATGCTGAAGAAAACTAAATCCCTTCTCCTTAAGTTGGCTATGTCTGGTCTTCTGTCACAGTGAAAAGCTAACTAGTATAGTATTAAAATCATACAATTTTCCTTTGGCTATTGCTGCTCTTTCTCAAGAGTTTTCAGAACTTGCCTTTCCTTTCTTGGGTGCATTTAATAGATGAATGCGTGAGATGTTTCACTGACCAGAAACACCATCCTCCAAGGAAATCCACAAATAACCCTGGATCCAATCACAATTTGTGACAAGGCTGTAAGCCAGGTATTGAGATAGTAGGTATAAGATATCCTCACAAAATTTACCCTACTGCAGCAGAATCAGATTAAACCGAAGGTTTTGTTACCAGCATAAATGGGCTGACAACATTGGCCAAACGGATGCTAAGCATTTATTTATAACTCCCAAAGTATTTCTTTAACTTGGGTTTTATGAAGAGAGTACACATACTCAGTTGAGACCAGTTGAGCTCCAAGAGTGAAACTTAGGGCTATTACTATATGACAACTTATCATTACACTAAAAACAATGGTTTGGATTAACTTCTGCATTAGAAAATGATACAAGTCTTTACCTATGTAGCTAAGAGATAGATTATTTCTGTTGTTTGTTTTTTCTCAAGTTTACACCTAAATTCTTTTCTGTATCTCCACCTAACCCATGTTCTGATGGTTATTTTCTTACTCTGAATTGTTATAAAGAATGTATTATGATTGACTCAAAGTTCTGTTTAATTTGAATTATCATCTGAACAGTCCCCGAGGTTCTCAGATTGCCTGTATGGTGAAGACCAAGACTACAAAATGCATTGAGATAATTCACACAAGAGTCTATTATCTGATTTATACAAACTGGATCTTTTCATAATTTGATTCCCACTAAATTAGATGCTGAATTTCCTGCATCAAGACTCTTTGAAGGCAGAGATGATCCCTATTTTATGCTGCTATTTTTCTAACACTGTGCCCAGTGGGGCACCCAGAGCTGCTACTGAACTGGCATACAGACTAAGTGTGACAATGCCTTATTAACTTTAAACATGTAGAGATAATATGCTTATCAGTGCTTTTTCTAAGCTATATGTATGTGACATTAAAGTTGATTTACAGTTTTGTAAAGCAATTTGTTATGATCACATCCTACATAAATGCTTAGATACTAAAATTCCTGCCATATATGCACATATAGGGTTGTAAGCTTTGCATGAAGGCATGTCAACTCATTTTGATACACCTCCCTGTATTTTATAGAGAGAGTCCCTATTTCTTGAATTCATATCTACATTTGCACAGTTTATGTCATAAATATAACACAGATGGTGTCACCTTCATTAGTGATGTTTAACGGATGCTTTTCTAACAATTCTTATGTGTAGTTTGAAAAGTGTTTCAACAAAATAGAAAATGCTGGTTTGAGTTAACTTTTGCACCTAAAACTACTTTAAAACAAATTTTCATTCTGCGATTCTAGGATAAGAATTAACTTTGCATGGTGATTTTTGTACTGGACTTCAGATAGACAGCAGTTTCTAAGTATTTGTTTGAGATCTTTTTTGCATAAATGCATTTTTTCTTTTTTATTTCTTTAGGCAAAAGTAAAAATCTCGATATAACTTCCAACATGCTTGGGTATTTCAACGAATGTTTGTCCACTTAGAATATATACTGCTTTCTATGGACTACAACTCCCAGCTTTTGTGTGAGCAATAAAGGCGAGTCAAGATTATATTTGCTGAAGGATTTCTAAGGTAGCAAGGCCACATATTGAAGAGATTCTCAGTCACTGTGATCAGGAAAGAATTGGACATGGGCTGTTATGGAGCTTGCTGTTTATAAAGTGCTTCCTCTGAAATTTCAAAAAAAAAGTACTTCATAGAATTGGAATAAAACAAAAATTAAATTGCTGAACAGGTTCTCCAACTCTCTCATAAATTGCCTTCCAGAAATTTTATGTAATGTTTTGCTGTTCATTCTGTGGCAGCATTATTTTATTTTAATTTTGGACTGTCATTTGAATAGTAAGCAGTCAAAGCTAAGCATTTATGCTTTGTAACTCTCAATATGTTAATAATTTTACTAATTAGCAACTCATAGTGAGCAGGTGTCAGTCACATCACAGATTCTCATTGCTGCCACATTTCAATATCACAAATAAATTCCAAGGTATCTTTTTTGGTTTGGGAAAATTCTCCTTGATGGACAAAAACAAAAACAACAACAAAAACCTCCTGAATCTAGCTGAGTATCTAAGCATGCACACACCTTCTTTTAAGGAAAGCAAGCTGTTCTCCAGACTCATCCTTAATTATGTGTCCATAAGTTAGACCTCCTGTGCTCAACTTTCATTCATTCAGCAATCTATCACGTGAAAAAAAAAAGCCTACTTGAAAATGCAAATGGCATATCCCACTTTGGAGACAATTCAGACTAAACAGCCAATGGATTCAGCTTTCACCACTGGTGACTGAAATTTCTAATTGCCAAGATCAATGTTGCCTGTACANCTGGGGGAAGCCCTGTTGGCCAGAGAGTGTCTGTCATTTCTTGAGAAATAAAATTGCTTCCCACCTTAGACTTAACTAACTCCCCTGACTGCTTTCCCCTGATTTTTAGCTCACGTAGTTAGGATGACATATTCTGGGCTCTTCATTCTCTATGTGTGTGTACCTTTTTTTTTTCCTCTTTTGAGGATTGGAGCTCTTTGAGATTTGTCTATGTATTTTCATCACAATATAAAACTCTTGATATATGGTAAGCACTTAATGTTATTGTTAAGTAAATAAGGTGGTATACCTGTCTATGCTATAGAGATTATTGTACAGAAATAGGCACAACAATACTTTTATGCTGACTAATTCATTATCATCCATTGTACAAACTGTTTGTGTACCAGAAAGACAGTGTGCTACACAGTGAGAAGAGGGCAAATGGAAGTTTTTCTTAAATGAAATGATATATCAATTTAGAATAAACAAATGTTCACATTTTTGGTTTTCCACCTAAATTTAATGCCCATCATCTCCTCCAGCATGAACATTTTAAGTATTTTAAATGGCAGGGTATCACTAACTCCATCTTACTCATTTAAGCACCTTCAGGATTGACTCTAAGTGACAATGTAGCACCTCCCTTCCTTGATTTCTGCCGCCCACCCCAACTATCTCCATGGGTAGCCAGCCTACCTGACTCCTGCTGTCTCTCCATGGGCTAGTCAACCTTTGAATTTTGTTAGAATCTGTTTTGAATTAGACTTAGTGTTTAGTGCTTAGGAAGAACAGAAAACAGGCAAATAATATCATAGGTCATCTAGTAGAAGAGACAGGCTTTGCAAACAATCATTTTATCACCATTGTGATTAATGTGACAAAAGGCACCAGGAAGTTATAAGAACATAGGATCTGGGTATGGTCTTAGAGGGGAAGTTGTAGAGCACCTGGACAATTCTCCCTATCTTTTAGCTCCCTTTCTGAAATTTCAGATTTCAATCTAACTTCCGCTTTTCAGAGACAAATGTCTTTACTGACTCTACCCTAAGCTCATCCAAATTACAGTCTTTATTTCAGCTCATGGAATTGTGTTACCTGTCAGTGGTCAATATTAATTTATACTTAAATTTATATAATTATTGATAATTTTTATTTCTTATGGGATTTTTAAGTTTCATTAAAATGAAGGAGGGTAACATTTGTTCATGTAATCAAAGCTGAACACACTTACTTGAATCTAACATCTCAAATAAATAAAATTACTTCAATGACTATGTGAATAAGTGAATATATGGTTGAATAAACTGATTTAACAAAATTACTTGTTAGTATGAAGGTAGAGAATGGAGCATTTATTTCAAAAGAATAAATAAGTATACAAGTAACATATAAATATGGCAAAAAAATCCTCAATAAAATAAATGACTAAAATTTGTGCAAATTAACTTTGATACATTTAACTACATAGCTAAATGGGGAATCAATGTACTTAATATTTTTCAGGGCCCTTTGATCCTGACAGGATGGTATGTTTGTATATCTATCTAATGAGCTATTTGGATGGCTAAAATATTTGTGTATATATATGCATACATGTGAATGTATGCATATACATACACATTCACACATATCATAAATCAGCTCTGTAGACAAAGAGAGCTTCATATTTTTGTACACCTCATAGTCAAAATATATAGTTCATGATTCAGGCATTTGAACTAGTGAAATAATATTTTCAAAGTGTATTGCTACTGAACATTATGCAACAGGCAAATTGACTTAATAAAGATGAAAACCTGGCACATAGCACATTCACAGTTCTTTCGTGTTTGAAGAGCCTGCTGGAAGCAACTACATAATGAGAGGCTGGCTGCTCCTCAACCTTCCTCAATCTTGTTTAAGAACTGTGGCTTAGTGGGGTTTTTATGTGTAGATATTTTCTCTACAATTATCCAAATTTTGGGATGCTGTCAACAAATAATAATGGCACCCTGGGAACAGGATCCCTACATATTATGTTGGCCTGTGTTTTCAGAAAATTTCCACATGCATGTGGTCACGTTCGTAGCCTATGCAATTGCTTCCAAACAGAAATGAGTTTTGATAGTACATAGGATTGTGTCTAGACCCTGACAGTCAAACTCAGAAAACTGTTCTTTGGGATCCCCGTGACTCAGAGAGTCAATGATGTTTACAAACACCACCTTGTTTGCCACTTGAACTTAGACAGGACTGTGTTTACATCAGCTGCCTCTCTGGGCGGAGAAATAAGCAGAGACAGGTGCTATCAATAAAAGCATTAGCATTTTACGGTTTGAGGACACCTTGTAAGTCAAACCAGTTCTCACAGTTCATTATGTGAAGCTGAAAACTGTCCTCCCAATTTTAAATTAGTAAGAAGACAGTAAGATTTCTGTTAGGTGACCTCTTGCATAGTAAGAAGACAGTAAGATTTCTGTTAGGTGACCTCTTGCACACCCACTGGATATTTCAAGCACCTCTCATGTCATTATTTACAGTCAGACAAAAAGATATATTATGCTTGGTGTCTTTGTTATCAGTCTATTTCTAGAATACTGTTGCTATGTATTCCTTTCTGGGCTGGGGTCTTTCAGACAAGAGTTCTCTACTGCCACTGTCTTCTCAGCTGTGACAAGATGATATCTATCTTCAAGCAATGGTTATTACATTATTCTCAAATTGACCTAATGTTAGTGGATTTCAGCTGGCATTTATGAAAGAGTATTTTTCTAAATATATTTCGTATACCAGATCATTTATTTCTCAGAACAATCCTAGAAGGTAAATATAGACAAAATTGAGGTACAAAGAGGTTGTCTAAAGACCAGGAACATGCATTTGGTTAGAAGCAGAATAATTCTAGAAGTTTCCCTCTAAGGTGTATATTAAACAAGTGTGTGGTGGGCTCTGGGACAGGCCTTAGGCCCAGTTAGCCAACACAAAACAGACTCTTTCTATGTGGAGTTTTCGATTTGTTTTGCTTTAGTGTGTATTTTTTGTCTTACTATTTTGTTTGTGTTGTTTTTTTTTGTTAATTTTTTAGATAGAGTTCTTGCAGTTGGGTGAGTAGGGAGGTGAGAAGGACCTAGGAAGTTCTGGGGGAAGGGAATGAATATGGTCAGAATGTATGGTATGAAAAACATTTTAAATGAAATATAACGTAAAAAGAAAAGACAATGAAGAACTGTATGTTGGACTTTGTTTGATGATCCATGGATGAACTCACTTATTTGAACAGTTGTGGTTATTTTAATTGTTATTTTAATGATCAAATTCATTATTTAATGGCAATTTCTTTGACTAGAACTAAGTTTAGAAGTGATTCTAGCTGAGAACATATATCACTGGTGCAGTGCATGGTCAGTATGCTCCAGTGTTTGGGTTTACTTCTGAGCACCACATAGAGGACAAGTGACTCAGTGTGAATTGATTTATAACAATATACTAAATAAATGTGTACCACAAATAATCCATAGATATGACAAAGTAAATAACTAAAATATAAGATGACTCTAATAAATTTAAGGACACAGATACAAACAGAATTGATTTAATTTGGGGCAGTACCCACAACATTCAGATCTATGCCTTTCTATGGTTAAGGATATACTGACTTAAAGCATACCCCTGTAATTAGGCTTTATGCTCTGTTATTATGTAATATAATGATAATTTTCAGGGCAGGTGTATGATCTACTGAGTGTCACATATTTAGAAGGATTCTTTTACAGTTAGTAGATTTAATTTTCTAATTCTTTAGTAGTAGAATATTCATCTTCAGTTTTTTATTGTTTCCAATCATTTAATGAAAATTAATCTATAGATTATGATAATGGGATACTTCTTGGGGACAGAAGTTGTGTAGGGGTGTGTGTGTGTGTGTGTGTGTATGTGTGTGTGTGTTTGTGTATATGTGTTCACAAACCTTTGTACATACACATCTTGCAAATCTTGCTGCATACTTAACAGAGTGCTAGTTAAACATAAATGGATCCATGGTTTTCTTCCTAAGATATTTCACACAGATTATTTTCTTCTAATGCACCTCCCATGGAAGATACTAGGTGGACTCAGAATCTCTCCATCAAATATTTATTTTTCCACACTCAGCAAACATGTTTTCATGAATTTCCTGCCATCCTAAGAACGTAAGTCTTATGTAGCAACATTAGACTACACCTGGCTTCTAAGACATGGATGTTTGTGTTGGCTAGCTAACATGTGAAGCTCATGAGGAAACTGCATAACTTTTTAATATTAATTTATCTCTGTATATGATTAGATAACTTTACTTTGGATTACTTAGAGAATATAACTGAACAGAAGAGATATATTTAAGGTCTACTTTATGTAGTCATTGGAATATTTGTTGTCTGTCCTCTGAACTTACATATTTGGTTAATTATGTCATTTGATAAAGTACTTTGTCCTTGCTTTTGGCTCTGGGACTGGGTTTGTAGCCTGAAATTCATTAAGAGACCTTAGTGATCTCTGAATTGTGATTAGCCTGGTTGGGCCTCCTGCATACTGAGATCCAGGGACCACCATACTCTGCTTTCTTGTGTCTTTTGAACATCTCTCAGTGATGCTGGATACTATATTATCTGTATTTTGGTTTAATTTTTAAATTTTCTCTCTCTCTCTCTCTCTCTCTCTCTCTCTCTCTCTCTCTCTGTGTGTGTGTGTGTGTGTGTGTGTGTGTGTGTGTATGTGTATGTGTGTGCATGCACATGCATGCATGTGGAGGCCAGAAGTTGATGATGGATGTCTTTCTCAATATCCACCTTATTTTTAAAATGTTAAATTTATTCTTTGGAAAATTTATACATTTATACAATGTATTTTGATCTGATCTAGCTTCCACTACCCTTTCCAAATTCCACTTGGACCAACCAGCTCCATCTGGATTTTATGTCCTCTGTTGTGATGTTCTTAGACTCCTGAATCAAATTAGTGGAGACTATATACACATGACTATGAAGCCATCCACTGGAACATGGGCAGCCAATTAAAAGCCCCATTCCAAAGAAATGTGACTCTCCCTTCCTCATCAGCTGTAAACTGCCAATAGCTCCTCAGGTAGCTCCTCTGGAGGTCTCTCTACCCCTCACATCTATGGTGGGATTTTAACTGCTTGATCTTGTACAGGTCTTATGCAGGCAACCACAGCTGCTGTTAGTTGATGTGTGCATAAACTGTGTCATATCCACAGGACAACATTTCCCAGTACTCTTCCTAATTCTTGCTGATATTCCCTGAGCCTTAGAAGAGAATCAGTAACTGGGAGTGCTAAGCTATAGAAGCAACCTCCCTCTCCAATTTTTTGAGACAGATTCTCTTAGTGAACCTGGAACTCACTCATTTGGCTAATCTGGCTTGCCAGGGAGATCCAGGGATCCATCTGCGTCTATCTGTGTCTCTACCTCCCAGCACTGGGATTACGGGCATGCTTTACTGAACTTGGCTGTTTATGAGAATACTGGAGATCCAAGCTCAGATCATCATTCTTGCACTGCAAATGCTAGTACTAACTAAACCCCAGTTCCTACTCAGTTATTTCAACATAGTTTTTTTTCTAATTTATTTATTGTGTGTGTGTGTGTCTGTCTGTCTGTCTTTCTGTCTACACACACATTGTCACAACTTGAGTCAGTTGATTCTCTCCTTCAGCCTTGTGGGATGAGGGATTGAACTCTGATCGTCAGGCTTGGTGGCAAGCAGCTTGACTAGTTGGTCCATCTTTCCAGCTTTAAATAAGTACTACTAAATAAACAAATATTTTGAAATTTATGCTCAGCTTTTTCTATTTAAAACTGCATTGCTTTTGAATTCCTTGTGGTTGACTGTATATTTGTGATAATTGCATTAGGAAAAGTTAGTATTGATTATCTACTTCCATTCCCCAAAATGTTGAAAGGTCAATGTAAAAGTTTTCAAGTATTGCAGGCCTAATAACTGGGAGGTCAGATTAAGTGGAGGAATGTTGAGAAATGATACCAGTGATAAAATAACTGGTATCATTTGGATTAGTTTGCCAAAGAATTCCTCAGCTTCACAGAGTGAAGTGCAGAACTGGAAATCATCTGCACTGGTTTATGAGGTCTTCCTGGCAGGGCTCCTCTGATTGACTCCTCCACACACATTGGCCTCCTCATTGGAGCACAAGTGACATGGCAGTCAGAGACTGTCACTTCCAAATAAAGACAATAATTTTTAATATGACTTCTTAAATCTTTGCTACACTGTATTTCACTAGGACTCTGAATTAGACTGTTTTCTTTAATCCAAGATTGCTTTCTTTTGATAAAGAGTGATTTCTGTATTCAGTTAACCTCAGGCTTGGTTGTGTATTGTGTTTGAATCATCACTACTGTTTTAAAAGAGGGATAACCACTAAGATAAAAGAACACATACAAAAATAAGCAGTGTGACTTATGTTTCTAAAAAGAGCCTTTTTTGCAATAAAGATTTTCACAAGAAATTGTCACTTGAGTATATAATATTTGTGCAAAAATGGTATAAGATCACCAAGGGAACCAAATTAATAAATTTGCAAGTAGTTCTTGCCTGTACATTAGCATTCTCTCAGTGGAGACCTCTAACCAGTTCCCTGGCTGGTCATTTGAAATCAAATTAATATATTGCTTTGTCCATTTTCAGACACTTGAAAGGGTCCTCACCACCACACTGTTAGGTCATTTTCTACTCATGAGCTGTGAAAATCCCAAAAGGAAAAGAGACTCTTAGAGATTCTGAGATATTCACTAAACACCTGCAAACATATGCCACATTCTTTAATCCAATACCAATCCAGCCAGTATTGTCTACCTTTGTTTTTTTGAAAAAAAAAAGGAGATGCTGAGATGTTGGCAACCTAGTCCCAGGGTAGAGGCTCAGTTCAATAATTCAAATCTGTGAAAGAAAGCAGAGCTGTTTCTTGGGGCATTAATTATACTTTACCAAGCTTTAAAAAATGGAAGAGTTATGTAGACTTCTCTCCTTAATTCAACAATTTTCTAAGAGGTCACTAAGAACTTTGTCTTTCCTACAGTATTTTTTAAGGGAAAATGTGTTTTAATAAGTAAAATTATTTCTCAAGAGCTTGAGGACTTGACACTGATAGACCAGAGCTGAAGATACTCATCTCAGCCGGAACCTTTTGCATTAGTTCATATCCTCAGGAGTTTTGGACTGTCAGTGCTGAAGGGTTTGAAATTGGGAAATATATTACTCAAGTTTGCCCATTAAAATATTGGAGGAAAAAAAGTTCCGAAGTTGCAGCTGGCGTGACATGCAGTATGTGACACAGGAAAACTGCTATGAATTTCAAGGGTTGTCTGAGCATAGAATCATGTGACATGACGAGTAAAGACACGATTGTGTGTGTGAGAGGGGACAGCTGATTTAACTGGAAGAAAAAGCATCCGTGCCTAAATTCCTCCTTCCCTGAACTCAATGCTATTAATTCTGTGATGCTAAAAGTCAAATTTTCTCAGAAAGGAATCCTCTTCTGCCAATCTTTGCCAAATGACTAGATGTCAAAGCAAAGAGATGGCATTAAATCATGTCTTTGTTCCTACCAGCTTCCTAAAGTGGGCTATTCACCCAGAATAGCACCTTCCTGTTTAAAGTTTGGTGAACTTCAATGCTAGGTCCCTGTAGTTTGCTATTTTGATGATTCACAATCATTTTACACTGAACAAATAATTTTAACATACCATCATATTTCATATCATACATATAAAATACTAAGATTCAAGAAAATAGAGAAATTATTGACAGCAGTTATTCTGTCTGACAAGAATATAAGTTGAATTAATAACAATAATAATCCTAAGTATACATATCAAGTAGTTTTAGTGTTTTTTGGAATTCATTCTGTTTTTGCCAACCTCATTGTTTCGTGAAAAGCAAGCTCAGCTTCCTTCTGTGCCAGAAAAAAAATAAGAGCTATTCCTTGGCTTTCTCATACTGCCTTTTTATCCAGCTGTATCCAGCCACCATGAACAACAAGGATATACAATTGAATGTGTGTTAACATTTATTGCATATAACATTTCTTAAGAACAAAAAGTGGCAGAATAGATCACAGTTCACACTACTCCAGCCCTCTCGACATGTCCAAGGAGTTCCTTTTGCTTTGGCTTCACCTACACTTAAGACACATGTCTTATCTTTCTAGCATATCCCTACAAGAATTTGCAGATCTTGCACATATGCAATATCATTGTTTTCATAAGAATCAAAACTACATGGGGATAACAGATGACTGTATCTCACCAATAACTTTCTTTGTCTGATTCCCATGGACTGACTTCCATCTCACCTCCAAGCTAGAAGTCACTGAATGCGGAAGGACATTTCAAATTCCATGGTGATGCTTCACAGTGGCACTCACCAAGAGAATCATCCAAATTACGTGCCATCTAGCTTTTGTCAACATCCTGGCTGATACGGTAAGAGGATGAAGTTTTGAAAGATTAGTTTGGTAGTATGTTCCAACATCTTCATATTCACTATTCTACTTTTAGCACTTGTAGTAATTTGATTGTAATTGGCCCCCATTACCTCATTGGGAGTGGCACTATCAGGAGGTATGGCTTTGTAAAAGGAATTATGATCATGTTGGAGGAAGTATGTCACTGTCAGGGTGGGATTTGAGGTCTCATATATGCCCAAGCCATGCCCAGTGTCTCAGACCACTTCCTATTGCCTGTGGGTCAAAATGTAGGAATCTCAGCTCCTTCTCCAACACCATGTCTGCCTGCATTCCACCATGTCACACCATGATGATAATGGACTAAACCTCTGAAAATGTAAGCCACCCCAATTCAATGTTTTTCCTTTATAAGAGTTGCTGTGGTCATGGTGTCTCTTCACAGCAATAGAAACTCTAAGATAGCAAATTCTATCACATATTTCTGTGTATAATAATGAGCCTTTCATTTACAATAAGGGACAATTTTAATCTTAACTACTTGAATTAAATGGACTGCAGCACTGTAAATATATATAAAATCTTCACAATGCAACAGAAGACTGAAGTGAAAACTTGAGAACATATTCAATGATTAAGCAACGTGTTCCCAATGAAATTCTAAACAAAATTTGGGCAAAAAATACACATGATAGCCTTGGTTTTTTGGAAATAAAAATACAAATTTTATGCATGAAAGAATACTATCTAAATACACAGAATAGTATGCAAACTTTTATCTCTGGATGATAGGATTAGAGGTGCTTTAATTTGCTTTTTGTTTTGGTTGTGTGCAGTGCATTTTTGTGGTTTCCTGTATGAAAATGAGGGTACAGTTCCCACTAGACCTGTATTACTTCTGTAATTATTGTTAAAATGTCAACACAACATAAATAAAAGTTTTGCTGAGATGTCCACATAAAGATACTCTAGAAAAACTCACCATCCAGACATTTTTTATGCTAGTTTAGATCACATAAAGATAACACTAAAATGTGCTCTCATTGCTCCTCTAGGTAGCACCTTCTTTCTTATAATTTGGAGTGTGTTTTCAAATGAATTTATGTTATGGAAGTTGTTATTCATTATGGTCACCAATATCATTTTTATATACTGATTCATGAAGAATTATTTTTGGAACTTAAATTGTGCTAATGTGTGATACATGAATGTGTGGAAATACCAAAGAGAAACCTATTGAATATGGACAACTTACGTGCTAGTAAAATGACAAAGAATAAAGAAGTTGCCCAAATATGTAATGTTTGCATCTTAGCTGTAGGCTATCAGAGGAATTTTTTAAATCTACTTGAGTCTCCCTTTTCTTCAACACACATGAAATTTAAAATAAATCTCTGTAAATTTGTAACCTTATAGTAAGCATATTTTATTTCTCTTCTTCACTGTGTTGGTTTTGTTTTATTTCTACTGTTCATTATTACAGATATGCTTTCTACGACAGCACTCATGGCTTAAAACAACATTCATGATTCAAGTTATAAAACAAGTAATATCCCCAAAAGTTAGTTCTGGGACAAAGCTTCTTGTGATATGCCTGAAAACCTTATAAACAATGCTTAATTGTGTGTCTTCTACGGAATAATGAAAATTTAAAGGATAGTGTCGGAAGCTTTCATCAACCTTGTGTGTCCCCTTGGACAGAACGGACAATTCATAGTTTCTCTGTAATTCTAACCCTTTTAGGTCACATGTTATAGTACACATTATTGTCTTCCAATTCTATTTCTTTCCTCTTTTGTCTTACATTGCTTCCTAGTACAGAGAATATAAAAAAGCCAACCATTCAGCCTTCACAATATCCATTGTGGTTTGATGTGGCCATGAGTTTGGCCCATGTCTCAGTAAGATTTGGGGAAGGACATTTTTCCTCTTGATAAAACAAAGGGTTTTGTTGGTTGCAGTCCTTTGTGCTCATCACAACTTCCTGTTTCTGATGTTGCCTGTGAGAGTGATAAGAAGCTGAAGAATGAGAAGTTAGCATGAATCGACGGGTAAATGGAAAAGGTGGAAGGAGTCTGGGCTCTTGACAGCATTACTGAGTCTCGGATGGGATGCCAGCAATGAAGCTTTCACAAACTAAGTGTGGAAATCAGTGTTACACACATGGAATACATTGGGAGTTGATTAAACAACTGCCATCAGGCTCTATGTTGCTCGCCATTATCTGAATGAGCCTGAGAGGCGATATAATAAACTATTATTATGAATTGAATAAAATAATGTTTGTGCAACTGCTTTATAATTCTACTGATGTCCCATCATTGAGAGAGGCAGTTCACAGCAGTGGAAAAGGTATTGAAAATGGACTCCAACAGATCTGGACTCTGGCCAATCAATTATCTGAGCAGATCTTATTATAAGAAACTGTGAGGCTGTGCTGTTGTGTGTGCTGGTTGTGTCATCTATAAGATTATTCATGTAGGACATTGAAAAAAAGTTTGGCATGAGGGTCTGCTGCAAATGAAGATACTTCCTTTCCTTGGGTCACATTACATTGTTCCTTAAACTTTTAGGACAGTGCAACATTTAAGATCCAGAAAACACTTCAGAATTCATTAGTAAAAGAAGTAAAGATAATTATACGAACATGCTAAGCGTGACAGAACTTGGCGTTCTTTTAAGAGCCTCCTATATCCTGACTAATTTAGCCAGCACACAAGTTTATGTAGTAGATGCCATCACTCACTCCCTTACATGTGTGGCATAGGTAGTGGAGGAAGACTAAGGTATCAATACATACCACATTCCGAACACACTGGGCAACTAGGATTCAAATGTACCCAGACTGGTTTCAAGGCCTGTACCCTGGACCTCTACCTTAAGTCTTATGATAGAAGTATTATCACAATGCATAGAAATGAAAATCTCTGAATTGAAAGAGGCCCTGCTTGCAGACCAGAATTATTCATAGAAGAGAGAGCAGGCCTTCCTCTCATAGTTAGCTATTGAAAAGTACACCCCTGCCATTCCATCCAGGAAATAGAAAGGTATTTCAAGTCACAGGGTGCTGAAATGGCAGAAGGATTCTCTCCCTCGGGCTTCATCATATTAGGACTCTTTGTGCCTAATGTGCTAAAGAGCCTTTTGCTCAGCCCTTACTGGGCAGAAGCTCAAGCCCAGACTTTCTTTTTGGGCTTTTAAGTAAAGAGATAATCCACTCCCTAAATAGATGAAGGGGTACTAGAGGGAACTGAAAAAAAGCCCTGAAATTTGCCAAGATCATTCATTCTTCCAAGTGCAGACACGCAGTTACCTCAGTAAAAAAGACTTCTTGGCATTTCAGCCTAGTCTCCTAGGGAAGTAATAATATTTATTAATAATCTTTATTCCTATAAAAATGAAAATTTCTTTATGGAGGTACTGGTGATATGAGACAAGTTCCCATTAGGATGCTCAGAAAATTCCCCAGAGTAAGCAGACTTCGAGCTAGGCATAAATCTGTGTGAGGTTATAGGCATTAGAGAAATCGGGAGCTTACTTTAAACGAATGCTGGGTCGCTTTCTCCTGTGTCTTGTCTGCGCATACTTCAAAAGCTAGAAACTTAAAGTGCATTATTTCCATAACTTATTGTAGCTAAATTTCTGGATTTAAATTATATTCTGCCAATTAGATGAATTCCCCTGCCTTTGGGAAGGTGGAAATAGGACGGGAGTAACCTTACAACCAGACAGTTCCCACTGGCAGAGACAATATGGGATCCAGGTAAGCCAGAAGCCAGAGGTAGTAGACCTGGAGCCCATGCTGCTGATTCTAGAATCTTGTTCTGAAAAGGAGTGGATTTAGAGGTTTTCCTGTACTAACCTATATTAGAATAAAGATTTAGACAGAGGCAAAGCCAGATATAGTTCCCACTTTTTATGTTAGAATGATTACACCAAAATGTTTATGTATGAAAGACAGAAGATGTGATTAAAGACCTTGGACCTTATCATACACCCAGGCAAGTGGCAAGCAACTAAGAGGCTTTGTGGTGAGAATTTTTCGTAAGAAGATATCTCTGACAGATGGTACCAAGTCTA
>LZPO01118744.1:0-15341 GCA_001675575.1 Neotoma lepida | reverse complement strand
GTCACGCAGGCACCTCTAGTCTTAAGGGGACAAGAGACAGTCACGCAGGCACCTCTAGTCTTAAGGGGCTCCCCTGAGCCACGCCCTAGGGGGAGGGCTTAGGCAGGTGTCGTAGTTACCTGTTGTCATTATAGGGGCCGTGTCCCAAGGCCAAAGCCAAAACAGCTATCCACTACACATCAACCTTATCATCTCCTTTCCAAGTGGGAAGGCTAGAAATACTATGGCAGCTGATATAATAGATGGTTATAGCACAGGCAGGACCAAATTCTCAAAAACATTTCATACAAGCTATGACAAGGACATGTGATTTTCCTACCCAGTTTCTATTTATTTAGCCAGAATCTGTTCAGATTCAGAGAACATGACTTTAGCCATGTTGTCTCATTTCATTTTCAACACTATTAAATTTAAGTACCTACATCATTCTTACAAATTCAAAAGAAAGTTAAACTTAATGCAAAGCTTCAGTGGGCCAGACTCTACAAGGACACGAAGCTCTTTAGAGTGCACTCTGGTAACCACAGGCAGTAAGAGATGGTTTAAGAAGTCAGAATTGAAACCATGTGAGGTTTTCCAAGCTAAAAATGTAGCAAGTCATTTAGAGTAAACATCAAAAGCCATTTAAGCTTTTTAAGTGGTAAAAATCACAGTATTAAAAACATTTTTAAAAATGTGAGTTTAGAGTCTAATATTGTTCATTAACACTCAAAGTACTTAAACTCAAGTTCTGTCTATGTTCAGTGTTTTCCAAGTATTTGTAAATAGCTTACTTTTCAGGGATGCAAATACTCACTTCTTAGACTGAGTTTCAAAACTGAATCACATAGGACCCTTAACAGAAGCTTTATGTTAACTTTATTTTATGTGTATGAATGTTTTACCTGCATGTAAGTCTGGGCACCATGTGTATTCACTGCCTCACAGAGGCCAGAAAGGGGGTTGGGTTACCCGAGACTGAAGGAAGTTTACAGGTGGTTGTGAGCTGCCATGGAGGTGCTGGAAATTGAACTCAGGTCCTCTGAGCCATCTTCCCAACCCCAAGGACCAATTTCCTTAATTTATTGTTTTAATACACTACAATGGTCCTTAACATTTTTACTACATTTATTGGGGATAGAGACATAATGTGGAGGTAAGGGGCATCTCTACTTCCATCAAGTGGATCCCAGGGATTAAATTCCGGCATGAGGCTTGGGGGCAAGCATCTTTACCCATTGACCAATCTCATCAGCTTTGTTTTGTTTTTCTAAGCAACAAAATTTTTCATTCTTTAGCAAAAATATATATTAAAGAACCAAATGTAAACAAATACTCTTCAATTTTAGAACTCTCCTCAACACACATGGGATTTAAGTGATGAGGGTGCTAAGGATGTTGCTCATTTGGTAGGGCGAGTATACGTACTGTGTTCAATACCCTGGGTTTGATTCCCAGCATTATACAAAATCAAGCATGGTGACAGCATGCCTGTATTCCCAGCACTCTGGAGGGAGAGGCAGGAAGATCAGAAGTTCAAGATCATCCTTGGCTACAGAGTGAGCTTAGGGACAACCTGAGCTTGGACACTGTCTCAAAACACAAACAAAAACAGATTGGTAAGGGACAGAACCAGAGTGTTTTTTCTTTTTAACTGAAATATACAATACATCCTTGCTTATTTACAGTGAAAATTTCTTCAACAGAAGTACATACATAATAGTGTAATACTACATAATGGCATAAATTAAACCATTAAAATAATGTATAAAAACCATAAAGGTTTTTTTTTTTGTTCAAAATATGCATTATTTAGTAGGGCACAAAAGTAGTCAAGCTAATAGGAGACTGAGTGTCACTATTATGTTAGTTTGGTTTTTTTTTTAGCCATCAAGAGTTGATTTACCACTAACAGTCAACATAAAAATTCAAGTAACCACTGCTAATGTCTATAATAATGTGGCTTGTTGAATTTAAATTAGACTTAAGGGACAAGCATTTTCAATTTTGAGAAATGGCCAACTCACTTAGGTGGTAAGCAATGAAAGTAATGAGATTTAACAAAAACTAAATGCAACTTCAAGTGATCCAGTAGCTACAGAGACAGCTCAAGAATTAGTGCCAGGAACTTGAGGGCAAAGGGAATCCAGAGTAGGACATAGAAGACACTGTTGTTCTGAAGCCAGTTACTGATTCAGGCAGATAAGAACAGTCCTTCCCAGGTCTCATGGAATAAAGCAACAGCAAGGAAAGCCCAGAACCCACCCCAAACTAGTGACTATAAATAACACTCTCCCACCCTGAGGCGCTTATACCTCAGGATGAGGACAGGTGGGTGTGATCTAGTCTTAGGGTACCCGAGGACACCTGAGGCTTAAAGGGACCGTGCGGTTGCTACAGGTCAGAATATGCCAGAGGACAGGAGCACTGAGAGAAATGGTCCTGCCCTTCAGAGGGTACAAAATTTACAGATATCACTAAGACACTGGCTACAGCTAGCAAAACAGAGAAGTCTCCTTAGGCCTCCTTAGCTAGGGGTAACCAGCATTCCCTAGGTCAGGGTTGGGGGGGGGGTCTTCAAGGTCAAAACTACTTTCTTAATTAAATGTTACTTCCTCATTTCACTGTGTTAACCTCTGCACTGAGTATTAACACATGGAAGATGCAGCTGCTGAGTCAGCACGTTAACGCAGTCACCACAGTGCACCAGTGATCACCAATTCTCCCCCACTATGTACTTGGGATCAAGAGGTCAAGCACTTTCAAAGTTTATAACGAAAAAGCAAAATTTAGTAATTTTGTTGAATCTTCATCCACAGGTACATATTTTTCAATATTTTCTGAAGAATTGGACAGTAGATATTAAGTACTTCTACAAATCAATGTTTAATGGTTGTTTCAGTTTTTTGTTTGTTTTGTTATTTTAAAAAATAGAAAGTTTAAGGTGTGACTGGAAGCTGAACCAACCACTTTTGCCAAAGCACCATTCTCACTAAATGGGTAACACACAGAAAACTATGTATTCAGACTTGTGTATTGGGCAGGCACATTTTTTAACTGCTAGTGACAAACTACAAGTCATCAAGAAAAAAACTAGAAATTTTGTGACATTTACCCTTTTGAATGTCAATTTCCACATTCATATTTTTCCTGCTGACAAAACTATAAAAATAGAAATATTTTTTATTTAATACAAAGGTATAACATTCTCCCTAAGTAGAAGACAACCAACGGATTACAATGTTCATAATAAAACCTCCTTGATACAGCTTCCGATTCCACAATGCAATTAACCATTAGCAGAAACCACTGGTGCTGCTGCGATGGCTCAGAGACTAAGAGCATTTGTTGCTCTCACAGAGGACCTGGGGACAGTTCCCAGGACAATCATCTGGTAAACTGCAGTCCCAGGAAATCGGACACCCTCTTCTGACCTCCATGAACTCGTGTGTGTGTGTGTGTGTGTGTGTGTGTGTGTGTGTGTGTCCCATACACATAAAAAAATCTTTAAAAAGTTTTAATTAGAGAGAAAAAGAAACTATCACTGTCAGGTTGGGGTAGCTCAGAGGTAGAGTGCTTGCTTGTCAAGCATGTCTGAGGTCCTAGGTTCAAACTTGAGAATCAAAAAAAAATTTAAGAAACTAGGTTTATCTACAGTCCTTTGTAGAGGTTTTTAATACATACTTTATTCAGCTATAAATCTGAATGTTTATCATATATTTCAACCAAAAGTATACTTCAAAACAGATTACACAAGGAAGCAGGTGTGCAAATCCAGGTATCTAAGTCAGAGCTTATCTTACAGAGCTTTACATAAGTAGAAAACAATTCCACCCTACATTATTTTTCATTTTGGGAAACTTTTTCANGAAATGTTCATGGTAACAATAAGAGTCTGTTACTTGCTAAACAAATTAATAATCGTTTTTAGCATATTTGATTCAACATGAAAGTTTTTTAAATGCTGAATCATTTTTTAAAATACAAGAAGACTAAAAGTTTGAGATCATCCGCTCTTGAATAAACCCATCTAGATTCATACTAAACCAAACTCAGACAAGGTTGGCAGAGGACTGTGGAAACCGAGACTCACTATTAGGTTTAACACAGGAAACACCCTGGGCTCTCCACACATCTGTATTATCAACAACAGACACTCAGAACAACCCCTCCCCCCCAACTTCAGGCTAACTAGACACATGAAGGAAAAGGACAAGGTGATCTAGTTGAAAGTGGCAGGAGAAACCCATAACCATGATGGATTGAATTTAGTAAAATTTGGGGCAATAATTATACAAGCATAAACTCAGAGAATTAAAGAGAACTAGTGCTTTAGGAAGGGAAAAGTCAGAAACTGACAATCAAGCAGGAAATTAGAGAATTGGAAGGCCAAAGGACTCTAACATCAAAACCTAATACTGAAGCTCCATGTAGATTAAGTGGTATAGAAGACACCTCAGAAATAGACCAATATGTACAAAGTCAACCCCTTTCTCAACAAAAAAACATAATGATTGTGGGGGTTTGAATGAGAATGGCTCCCATAAGCTATATACTCAAATGCTTAGTCACCAGGGAGTGGAACTGTTTGGGAAGCATTAGGAAGTCAGGAGGCCTTGTTGGAGTAGGAGTGTCACTGGAGGCAGGCTTTAAGGTTTCAAAAGCCCACTGCCATCTCCCCTCTCCCTCTTCTACTCTCTGTCTGTCTGTCTGTCTCTCTGTCCCCAAGGATTAGGAGGTACTTCTCAGATACTACTCCAGCACCATTCATGTATGCCTGTCTGCCTGTCTGCCGTTACACTCCCTGCCACGGTGCTAACAGACTAACCTTCTGAAGCTGTTAACAAGCTCCTGATAAATACTTTCTATAAGCTGCCTCAGTCATGGTGTCTCTTCACGGCAACAGAACAGTAACTAAGACAGTGATTCACTTGTGGAAAAATGATCTAGTTAACAAATCATGCTGGAACAGAAAAGTAATTTATAATTTCAAGGGAAAAAATAGATCAATTATTGAATAGAGATGGCAGGCAGGAAGGAAAACATACCAAAAACTTTGTAGAGTGGTGAAAATGTTCATTTTGAACATAGTGGTAGTTCGAGGTGAACACATTTGTCAATACAAAAAAAGAGTACTTAAAATACTCATTTACTTTCATTAACTAAGACTGAATGTTACATATATATATTTTTTTCAATAAGCTAAAACCTTCAGAGGGTTTAACTAGATTAGAAACAGTTGATGATAAAATTACTGAAATGAAAAATAGATCAACAGGTATTTTTTCACCAATACAACAGGGGAAAGAAACAAACATAGTGGACATGGATGGAATCACAAGTTCTAACACATGCTGTCAACAGCCTTACAAGTAAAACCAAACCAAAACACAAACCACACTTAAGAGCTGATGTCTGGTCACTAATAAAAGAAGCAACCAACAGGGTCAAGAAGTTTCCAAATGATAAACTCATTGATCGTGTAGAAAAACAAAAACTTTGTTACACAGACCTCAGGAACAGTGCCTACAAGTAGCTGACAACTTACCAGAAACCATGCAAAGTGGACCAAGTAACAGAATATAAACTACATGTAAGTCATTCTTGCCAGCCTACTTTAATATAGATGTACTCTTCCTAGTCACTGTCCCAATTCCTAAAACCATTCACTTTTATTAATTTCTTTAACTTTTATTTGTCTGTATACATGTGTTTGTGAATGTGCATATGCCATGGTGTATACCTGTGGGGGTTCTAGGGCAACTCTTTCCTTCTACCATGTGGGTTCTGGAGATCAAATCTGGGTTGTCAGGTTTGGCAGCAAGAGCCTTTAGCCACTCAACCATTTTGCTGGGCCCCCTCATTAAACTCTTTAGTCACAGGAGATAAACTCTATGTATACCAGATTAAATTTGAGACCTAAAAAGAGTATCAGCTCTGCTCTCTCAACACACTCATGTGCACTGATATGCAAGCTTCTCTGGAGAAAATGAGATAAACATTTCTTTGATGCTCAATGGTGTCTTCTGCACTGAGTGATTAGCAACATTCACTGAGTAAAGTAAGCTGCCTTCATCTTAATTAACACCCTCTGTAACACTCTCTGGAGGAACCCAAAAACGTCATTGTGCAAGGCAGAGCCTAATGTGACCCACTTATAAAGCTCTTCCAAAATGGAAATGAAAGGACAAATATTCCAATGTAGTGACTAGGGAACTAGGCTGGGTTTCCGGGGAAGAGTTTTAAAGTAATGGTTGTATTTTAGTTTGGTCTCTTTTCTCATAATTTCCCTAGATTCTTAACATAGGATATCCCATATGGTCACACATGACCAGAGTTCCTGAAATGTGTCTAAGGAGACTGATGATATCAACTATTCCTTACATTTGACTTTGGTCAATTTAATTTTAGTTTAAATTGTTACTAACAAGCATTTCATGTGCTTGTAACACCTTAGGCATGTGAAATTATGAACAGCAATTTTATGAAATTCAAATACAGATTAAGTATTACTCACAAAGCTGGGTTTGGTGGTACACACCAATTATCCCAGTACCTGGGAGGCTGAAGCAGGAGGATTATCATTGAGTTTGAGGCTAGGCTAGGCTACGTAATCATAATCAGGCCAGCCAAAATTACACAGTAAAGGCCTTATCTTAAAAAAAAAAGAAGAAAAAAGTCTGTATATGTATACATGCACACACAAACTCAGGAAAATTGTTTAACTGAGATATGCTTTTAGTATAAATATATTTCAAAACTCTAGTTGAAAAAAATGTAAAAAGTACCAATGTTTTATAAACACTACATACTGAAATAGTATTTTGTAGATCTTGTGCTAAACGAAAAAAATCAGTGAGTTGGTTATCACCTATTGCTTTTTAATGTAGCTCCTGGAAGTTTTACCTTCTTATGTGTGGCATTGTACTACTAGCCAGTGCTACTTAGAAGAGAGATTCTCAACTTTGAACCCACTAACCCTTGGAGCAGATATTCCCCACCTGGAAGGTAATGGCTCTATCATGCTATTACTTTGCAGGTATCCTCTTGGGCTCACAGATAAATACAGGGACTGCAGTTAATCTGATCTCTTGAGTACAAGTGAGAAGGGAACTGTCAGCATTCCCACTTCAGGACATGGGGAGCCTTCTGCCTTTCCCTCTCATCCGCTTCTTCAGTCTCCCTGGACTCCTGATGCAGTCATTTGGCCCTCTTTCTTTCGGTGTCATCCTTTTTGGTGTGTAAACAGGGGATGGAGGGGCTGATGACTTGGATCTTTCACTTTGCTGTCTTCAGCTTCCTCGATCTTTGCTGAAGTGGTCAGCTTTTACTTTCATCATAACTGGTCTTGCTGTAGGTACTTTACAATAGGGAGCTATCCCGGCACCTTCTAAGGTGTTTAACAACCCTGACTTAGGCCCACTAGGTACCAGCAGCAAGTCCTATTGTGACAACTAGAACTATTCCCATACATTGCTAAGAGAAAGAACTAGCCCTGGCTAAAAGGCTCTCTCTCCAGATTCTTCAGGACCCCACGCTCCTCTAACAAACAGATACAAAGTGGAAACATTGCCAAACAGTTTTATATGCCCATCTACTTTAATAGTTCATATAATGAAAGAAAAAAAAATCTGAGGTCTAAAACATAAAAACACAAGTAAATAGTAAAACTGTAAAATAAAATAATAAGTAAAATCATTAATACAAATTAATACAAATACTTTGTATTTGAGTGCCAACTTTATCAAAACTAATTTTTATTACAAGGAATACAAGTTATTTTAATAATAAGATTTCTTACAGAACAGAGAGACCTCAACAAAAAGGAAAAGTGAAGTGTGCCTGTCCTAGTTAGGGTAACTATTGCTGTGATGAAATGCCATGACCAAATCAAGTTGGGGAGGAAAGGGCTTATTTTGGCTTACACTTCCAGGTAACAGTTCATCACTGAGAGAAGTGAGGGCAGGAACTCAAACCGTACAGGAACTCAAAGGGAACAGGAAACTTGAGTCAAGAACTGATGCAGAGGCCATGGAAGCATGTTGCTCACTGGCTTGTTTCCCATGGCTTACTTACCTGCNCTCTTATAGAAAGGACCTGGACTACCAGCCCAGAGCAGTCCCACCCACCATGGGCTGAGCCCTCCCACATCAATCATTAATTAAAATGCCCTACAGGCTTGCCTACAGCCCAATCTTATGGAGGCATTTTCTCAATTGAGGCTCTTTTTTCACAAATGACTCTAGCATAAAATTAGCCAGCACAGTGCCTAAAACTGTACTGTCTTGCTGTCTCCCCTCGTTTCCCATAAATAATACATTCATTGGCATCACCAGACTCTTAATTCCAAATTCTCACTAGAAAGAATTTAATTCATCTTGGCTCAGTATCTGAAGACTTTTAAAAGTTTGTCCAGGAAAGCAGAGGGCAGTACAAACAGTGGCAATTCGGAAAGGCTTAGTTCTAAAGGAAGATCATCGAGGCTGGTATCTCAATGGGTAAGCTAGCATGAGAACACATCATAAGCTCTAAACGAATGCTAAAATACATAATAGACATCCATGGCAAGTTGGTGGGTTCACAAAACGAAGACTTCTCCTTTATACAGCTGTACATTATTTTTATGTTTGTGACAAATATTGCTTACTACAAATACATATTTTTCATAAAGCAAGCAGTGACATTTCTCCTCAAACAAAAATTATCTTCATCCATGCTGCTTTAGTATACTTACCAAAATTACACTTAAACAAGACCTAAAAATTAAAGAGTTCTTCCTATTGGGAGAGTATTAAATAAATGAGGGCAATGTCAAACAAGTCTAATTTAGATTCCGGAATAAATAATGCCGAGACTCTAGAAATAAGCCTTAAATTGTGAAAGAGTCATGAAGCACCTATTGTACAAAATTCCAGAGTTTCAGTTACACCTCTAAACAAGTCTTTAATATAAAAATGGCCCAAACTTCAAGATTCTGCTAACTCTACCATACTTGTGATAAATGACTTTATTTCACCCCACTGAACTATGTTCTATGTTTTATTACATATCCATATGTAACATTTTCCCTTGTATCTCAATGCTAAGAAATTGGGTTCAACGGGGTGGGGGGGAATCTAAATTTACATAGAAGAATTCTCCCATTTGTGATTTAATGAATTACATGCACCTCCTTCAGTGTTTACTGCCAGACACTGGTATGAAATTTTATGATTAACAAGGTATCATTATGTGTCCCAGGCTGTATAAATTTGGATTAAGCCAGTACCTGTAAATCTCTTACCTACACATCATTCGGTGAGAATATAAGCTAAGGTTCCCCTAGAATTAAAACCCAAGCCTTCTTTCTTCCTCATGTGAGTTTTAGAGGCCAGTTTCCACCTCTGTCCTAAAAACCTCTCCCATTCCTATTGCAGCCAATGTCCTCTCCTAAAAACCACATTAACTACTAAACACGTGAAGTCATGATTCTAGAAAGCAGCATAGTTCCTTCTCATGTTCCCAGTCCCCGTACTCACAGATATATTCTTTCAAAAGACCACACTCAAAACTGAGCTCCAAATATGCATAGAAAGTGTGTGTCCTCACTCCCTAACTAGGACTCCATGGGGTAGCACAACAAATTAAGAAAATTTCAGCCTTGACCCAAAATATAGATTTCGACAATGGGAATGTTTTATAGAAAATCTTATTTATATTATCATAGCTGGGAACAAAGTATTAAACAACTCACACTGAGGTTTACTGTCCTCTGTCTGGATCCTGTTTAGAGGCAAAGTCTAGCAGCCGTCCAACTTGAAAAAGACTGGCAGACTTCAATCAGCCAAGTGCTACAGAGAGCCCATATTTTTCAAGCCTATAATACAAAGATTATACTTGGCTTTCTAGTTTAGTAAGAACCAAAATCCTTGTCTCCAACTAGGGCTGCCTCTGAAATCCCAGACAAAGCAAGGGAACAGCTCTAATGTACAGGAAGTTCAGGTAACATGACAGTATTCAATGCAACAATGCCTAAGCACATGAGCCACTGCCTCCTGTCATTCTCAAACACCACCGACTGTAAGCCACACCACCTATTGACACACTGTTTTCAACTGTCATGGCCAGCCTGTTCTAAAGTAACAGAAGTGTGTAATTCTTTTAACAGATAAATGTCATTAGGTGAAGCCCAACATCACTTCAAAAACCTGTCTTGTTTTAGGCCTTATTATTATTATTATTTACTTTTTTCCTCTTAATTTAAGCATCTTTATTATATTTCTTGTAGTATTAGAATGAATTCAAACCACGGCTTCCCTATGAGTTCTAATAACACACAATGAGCAAATATAAGCCTATGTGTAAGAGGGAGATGGTATAATTACCATTATTATCCAGAAGGCCTGCTACATAGTACCAAATTTATCAGGTCAATAGCTAAAACACTCATCTTCTTGAAAGCATTTGAACACCAATAGTCAAGATGCTAAGATGGAGAGACAGCTCAGTAGTTAAGAGCACTGACTGCTCTTCCAGAGGTCCCAGGTTCAATTCCCAGCACCCACATGGCAGCTCACAACTGCCTGTAACTCCAGAATATCTGACACCCTCACACAGACATATGTGCAGTCATTGTGTCACAAGGGGAAAAATGGTGCCATTCCCTGCTGTTCTCCTTTTTAAGGGTACAATATGGAATTTTGCCAAGTGTCCAAAAATGTTACACTAAATTTTAAAATATCCAAGTTTACTGTTTACATGGAGAATTGATGCAAAAAAATGAAGATCAGAGTTGTTCTGAAGGAACAAAGAACAGAGAATAATGAAACAAATGGAATCAAATCCCCAAAGCTGTGCTAGAAAAGGCTCAGCGGTGAACTCAGTGCTCTACCAGAGGGCATGAGTCCAAGTCCCAGGACCCACATCAGGCAGCTCACAACCACCTATAACTATCTCCAGGGAATCCAATGCTCTCTTCTGGCCTCCACAGTATCTGTACTCAAGTACACATACCCACACAGGAACACACATAATTAAAAAATAAAACAAATTCTGAAAAATTCTCAAAGCTTTGTTAAATTTCCAATTAATTTTTCCAAGGAGTATGGAAGCAAAAGGAAATGAATGTTCTTCGTAACTCATTTACAGATGACACATGAACAGATAATGTGACAGACTAAATCAGGAGTCCTAGAGGAGTAGCCCAGTAGCTAAAGCTGCTGTGGCTCTCATTAAAAAGCTGTAGCTTTCCAGGCCATTAGCCTAGCGTGATTAAGGTCTCCACAGACACTTAATGAAAGCCATGCTCTGTAAGGCAGGGATTCGAAAGTCCTACTTGCTTCCCCATTCCACCTGAGAACTGTTAATGACATCACAGGTGCACATACATATAAAGTAGGTATACAAGCAAACACTTACAGACAATTACAAAGACACTGACTATAAAATAATTATGCATAGTCTTACATTTATTAAAAAGGAAAGCAAACTTGCATTTTAATGAGATGGAAATATTTGTTTACTGTTACAATAAGGGACATTTTGCCTGGGTGGCCATGGTGGTGTACACCAGTAACCCCAGTACTTGGGAGGTAGAGGTTAAAAAAAAAACAACTCAAGAACTCAAGGTCATCTCCCCCACTGGATAGTAAATTCAAGGCCAGCCTGGGCTACTGGAGACCCTGTCTCAACAAAACAAAACACATGCGCACACACAGGCACAAAAAAAACCACTTGACTTAATATCTGATACAAGATGTCACACACTGCCAACATCTTTCTGAGATATCAATATTTTGGTTTTACAATCATCAATGCTGAGAATGTTGCTTAGCATAAATAAGCACTACCAAATGGCAGATGTTTAGATTCATTTAAGAAACTGATGGAAATTGTCCTATCCCAAAATAAAATTCATTGAATACTTTTTATGAAATTCAAGTCAGCAAATCAAACAGCAAATTTGCATAAATTTTTTGATGATTTATTTATTTATATTTCATGTGCATTGGTATTTTTCTTGCACATATCTGTGAGGGTGTCAGATATTCTGGAGTTACAGACAGTTGTGAGCTGCCATGTGGGTGCTAGGAATTGAACCCGGGTCCTTTGGAAGAGCAGTCAGTGCTCTTAACCACTAAACCATCCAGTCCCTCAAACAGCAATATTTAAAATCAAATATTCTAACATAATATAGTTCAAGCATGCTAATTTGATACGTGCTGAGGGAAGACAGTGGGGAAATATTAAAGCCTTTGTTTCCTTAAGTAATTAAACTACTGTGTTTCTGTAAGAGGGAAAAACACGTAAATTTTGTATGTACAGTAAGAAGACTATCATAACATGATAGCCTCAGGTTTGAGCCAAGATATTTCAGGCAGCGTTCACGATGGGATGTACAGTGTAAAGTATGGATGTCGTTGTGATCAGAACTAAGGCTACAGTGAAGTCACAGGACACAACATGTGAAAGCATGGCAGAAATATCTTGGGTTCATTTTGAATTAATTTTTGGTTACTGTGCACCCAGAAAGTTTTACTGCTGCCAAGTTTTCTACAGCCCCACACAGGGTTGCCACCCACAGTTTATAAAGATAGGCTTTAGAGCATTAGTAACAATAGAGTGACAAATCAGAAATGATTGATCCAAACAATACTGTCTACAAAATTATTGGAAGCTTTAAAGTTACACTGTATTAAACTATGCCCTAATAATTTATAACATATAAAGTATACACTGAAATAAAAAAACAATGTAGAATCCACAGAACAACCATTTTATATTAAAGTAATTATGATCATGGTAACTATGTCCAACTCTGTCCTGAGAGAATTGTACAATAGCCTATTTCTACACCCGCACTGTCCGGATGGCAGCCAAGACCCAGATACAATCAGCAAGCACCCGCAGGATGACTATGATCATTGGTAAACTGACTATTAACGAGAACATATCCATCTAGACAGACAGAAGAGGAGGTGTGACAGTCATCAGTGAACTTTCGATCTCTTCGTTGATGAACATCTGCTATTCCTAAAACTACTTCTGAAAAAGTTAAACTCTCCCACTCCCAGAACTGAGTTTAGGTTTCAGTTCTCTGAGAAGGGCAAAACAGGTATCTCTCCCACAAAGGGCCATTTATCTACAATGCTCTTGCATTCAGGGACGAGGCCTAAGCCAGCCTCACAATAATGCCTCAAGGACAAATCCAGCAACCCCTTCTGCCTGCCCAAGCTTGTATGTCCAAAAAATGGAAAGACTAAACCTCAGCCAGTTAAAAGTATACTAATATAACTACTGCTAATTTAACCAATCATATTTGAGATGACTTAACTGTCCCTCAAACTCCCCTTAGCTGTGCTTAAAAGGAGCCTACATACTCCTTTCGGGGTCATCGCCATTTTGTACAGGTGAACGACCCCACATACATACTGGAATATTAATAAACTCTCTTTGCTCTTACATACTATTTGAGTCTGGGGTCTTCCTTCAGTGTTTCCTTGGACCCTACACTTTTCAGGATAAAACCCAGAAAATTGTGTTAGTCTTTGAAATATGCCATTTAACCAGCAGGAGATAGTACTGCTGTTTTAATAACATAATCCCAAAGGAGCCCAAAACTGTGTCTACCCTCCTCTCCCAACCTCACGTTACTCCAAGTTTCAGGGTATGATCTTCACCAAAGTCAAGGTAACAATGGAAATCATCAGACAATTTAGACTACAATCATTTGTACAGGGAAAACAAATGTATCTTTCTAGATAACATATATGTAAACAGAGTTACAAGAAACCCAGAGAAGAAAACTACTGCAGGGAAGAGTTACACACAAACTTGGGTAGTCACATTTATTGCAGCATGATTAACAATAGTCAGTCTCCATGCCAACCAACAGCTGAATGGTTAATTGTGGCATATATGCACAATGGAGTTTTAGTCAGCCATAAAGAATAAAATTATGTCATTTGCAGGAAAATGGATGGAACTGGACATCATCATGCTAAGCAAAACAAGCCTCAGACTCAGAAAGAAAGTATCTGACATCTCAGATGCAGAATCCAAATTAAAATATATTTTATTTTACTTTGGTTTTTCAAGACAGGGCTTCTCTGTGTATCCTTGGCTGTCCTAGAACTCACTCTGCAGAGACCAGGCTGGCCTCAAACTCAGAGATCCGCCTGCCTCTGCCTCCTGAGTGCTACGATTAAAGGTGTGTGCCACCACCAGCCAGCTAAAATATATTTTATATATACACACATATATAACATGAAAGAAGGAGGTAGTCTACATTGTGTGGAAGGAGTCTAAAGCGAGTAGGAGGATGATACAAGAGGGAGTAATGAGAGGGAATGACCAATGTGGTAATGTCTTTCATACACACAATAGACATTTAAGTAGATTTATATCCATACATATCTATAGGACATGAAAGCAGAAATGGAACTAATTGGCAGAGGAAGGTGACCAGCATGAAGAGGGAGGAGGACAATGGAGGGTAAACGGGGAAATATGAGTAAAGTACAATAATAAACACATACGAAAATGCCATAATGAAACCTATTATTTTGTACACTAACTAAAAAACCAATAAAAATCTTGTTTACAACCTGGTTTCAGTTTGGAAGACAAATTATAGCTGACTGTTCAAAAGCTAAACTTAAAGATGAAAAGATGGAGATTTAAAAGAAAATATTTTTAATGATTAAAATATAGTCTTAAATGAGTCCCTACCAAGAACAAAGCAACTTCAATTCTCAATCCCAAACCCATCTCTATCTATCATAAGTTCTCTGTGACATCTCTACAAAGGAGCAACTTTCTCCTTTCTTCCAGAAAAAAATGGCAGTCAATCTGAATCATGAGTCTAATGCAGCAGACATAAGCCGTAGGGAAACTGCTTGGCCAAGTACTTTGGAACAGCTCAAGTGAAACCACAGAGCCTTAGGCAATCACGTGATCCTTTTCAGTCTACTGCTGGACCTCAACTTCTCATCTGAGAGTGGCAACTCAAGGATTTATTTCAGAAGGAACAACAAAAAAGGTTCGAGTGCCTTCTGTTGTTTCTTTTGTTGTGTTGTTTTGTTAGACAGAGTCTCGAACAGCCCAGGTTAGCTTCAAACCTATTTTGCTTCCAAGGCTGGCCTTGAGCTCTGATCCTGTCTCTATCTCCCAAGTGTTGGATTTACAGCCATGCACTACCACACTTGGCTGACTTCACAGAAAATAAACCACAATCAAAAGTCAAGACATGATCAGAATAAACATTCAACTACTTATCCTGATAGTTATTTGAAAAATGAAACATAATTTGTATCTGGCTGTAGAATGGGTTTATACTTGAAATAGAAACATGTGTGTGGTATAATGCAAATACAAATAACTTT
>LZPO01118743.1:1858-11969 GCA_001675575.1 Neotoma lepida | reverse complement strand
AAAAAAAAAGATTGCCAAAACAAAAAAATAAAATAAAAAATAAAACTAGACAGCACCACTATTTTTTGTCACTCCCAAACTGGCCTTTCTGGACAGGATCCAGGTGCCCCATGCTTACTGTTTCCCATGGGAGAAGACCCACAACAAGCTCTTCAACCCACTTCATTTACCTCTTTGGCTAGGAGTACAAGCCTATCTAAATATAGCATCTAAGGCGAGCAATCGCCCTACTACAACTAACTCTGCTCTTGTTCACATTTCTGGGCTCTAACTAAATTCTAAAATACTTGCCTGCTTGGCTGTTCCTCCAGCTCTCACCTCCAATCACTTCCTGCAGTCACAGCTACCCGAAGCTACAATCTACCTGAGCTCTCTTGGATCTATTCCTGGCCCCAGACTTCTGTGTTTTCCAACCACAGACATATCTTTCAAAGTTTAGGGAGTATCTTCTCTAAGACACTCTCAGTTGGCTTAAGAGTAGGAGCTTCTGCTGCTGTCACACAAGAGACACATCTCAAACATCTCCCAAAGAGTAGCCAGCATGATTCAAAGAAGAGCTTGATTTATAAGTTTGCCCTGGGCAATGCAATGATGGTGTAAAATATCTTCCTACAGTTTATGTACTCACAGTTGAGACAGTTAAGTGGAAAGTTTTCATCTTGTTTCTATGATGTAGATTCAGTCTTTCACATTCTGGAAGATGCAGGCAGAGTGCCTTTCTGTACCTTACTCCCAATCTCTTTCTAAACAAGTCTTGCTGTACCTGGCATTGTTCATCCTGATGTCTAGTCATCTACTGGTGATCAAGGATCAGATTTGAGGTCNAACTGTGATCTGCCTTGTCCCCACATACAATACAGATTCCTATGAAGACATTAAGAAGCCACANTTACTAGAACGACAGAGCATTGGCTGGAGCTGGTCCAGGAGAAGAAACCTGTCCCCAGAACATAATAGAGAGACAGAATAGTTATATAAGACCCAATTAAAAGTATCTGTATCTAGATTTTCATAAACAATTTATCTTCCCTAGACCAATAATTCTCAGTTCTTCCCATTTTATATCACCGTTTGTCTCAGTAGAAGCTTTGAAAAAAATGCCTCTGTCAGCCATTCTTTTTCTGATGCATCTGGTAAAATAACTCCATTATTACTGAAGTGACATGTGGGTTTCTGGAACAAGCCTGCAAGTTCCTTAAAATTTCTATCCTCATCAAAGGCAGAAATATTTCTTGGATCTATTTTCTTTCCAGAGACATGAATCCCTTAGTCACCCAGGCTCAGATTCACACTAGCTTCAATTTGCGACTTCCCCTGTAGCAACTCAAATCCCCAAGCTGCCACTTTCCAGACATTCCTATGAAATTTTTCATCTTCTATTCNGGGCTTGTGGCCAAACCCCCATATTCCATGACCTTGCCCCTTCAACCTGAACATCTGCTCCTGCTTTAGGATTGTTTCTAATGGGCAGATTGCTCAAATCCTGCCAATCAGAAACAACTCTTCCTTAGTCTTCCCAAGCTGTTCACTTCTGCAGAGGAAAGGCTCCACACTGCTCTGTAACTTCCTGCTTGGACATCATTATCTGGGGCTTCATTTGGGTCCTC
This sequence comes from Neotoma lepida, assembly GCA_001675575.1. Lineage (NCBI taxonomy): Eukaryota > Metazoa > Chordata > Mammalia > Rodentia > Cricetidae > Neotoma > Neotoma lepida. The sequence goes on along the minus strand of LZPO01118743.1, from coordinate 10,362 downwards.
CAAGGCTATCACACTCACCTCGAATCCACTTAGATATCTTATTTGNGCATGTAGATCTTCCTAGGAGGCACTAACAGAAGAATAGAATTGTCTGAAATTGAAATACACTACAATTCTTCAGGTCACAAACAAATTAAGATAGCCTCATTTTCATATAAGAGGCTATAAAGAGAATAATATGCAAAAGAGTTGATGTCATTTCATAGCCTTATGTGCAGCCCAATGAATCATGTTCCTCCAACCAACATGAACATAGGGAGATGTCATAGTGATCTCAATATCCTCCTCCACATGGCAGGGCAGAAAGCACGGGCCTCAAGAGTTCCTCTTGTTGAGATCCACACACTCCAATATACACAGAAAAGGAAAATACTCCCTAGGAAAGGGCTTTATAAAGACTGTAAGTAAAGTTACAGTTAAAAAACACAGGACTACAGAGATTTGATTTTAAGTGGCACCTTTCATTGAAAGCCTCTGAATGGAAATACATCCTAAAATAAAAGGAGTGAGTGTAGGCTACAGTACATGGTGCTTGCCCATGTATTTAACTCAGTCTCTGCTGATTATTTTTCCCAGNGAGAGATTCCTTGACTATCACTCATGCCCAGACTCTTATTTTTTTCCTATATTGTTCTCCCTATATGTACCTATCACAGCTCTTCTTGCTACATCAAAGGTCCCGTCACACTTGGCTGTAATTATCCATTCAATACAGTGCACTTGACTCCATTTGCCTCAGGAACCATATTTGCCCTTGCTGCTGCTGTGTTCCCAGTACTTCCTGACAAATGCCACAAGTACAACACTATTTGATGAATGAGTGAGAGAATGAACTGACTAAACCAAATGAACTAGTCATCCAAGGCGTTTGAAACAAATATTGACTACAATCATTTGGATTGGATGTTACATGAGCAAATAATTTGCCATTTAATTGATATCATCACATTCGTGTTGGATCTTTAAATTCACACATGCCATCAAAAAGTAAATAAATAAAACAGAAGTCTCATGTGAACAGCATGCTAAATGTGCTGTTTAAACATGTTCTACTCACAATACCTTTCTGTCCAAATCTTACTATGCAAACCCAGGTACATAAAGATAGATCCACAAATCAAACATCTACTGACAGTAAATCATAAGTCAATTTATTTAAAACAATTTCAGTAGACATAATTTTTCCAAGTGTTCATGTTAATGAGAAGGGTGCAATTGTTTGTCTTTGCAGAAGAGTGAAGTCTTGGTTGAATATTTAGTGCTGCAGGATACAAAGTTTCTTCAATATTTTTCAGGGTTGATTGATACTTGATTTTTAATGCTAAAAAACCAATACTTAGTGTAAATACCTATAGAAAATGTTTACATTCATTTCAGAAAGTGTTCAGAAATCTGCCCTAATCTTAGCCCAGAATTCATTACATGAATATTTTATGGAACTCCAGTCAGTAACTTAAATAGAAAATTTTCAAATCATTCAAATACAATACAACCCCAAAAACTTACTACTTTGACAATTAAACATTGAGAAAAATATTAAAAGTGCTGTTTACAGTGATAAGCTTATATAATAAGCCATTATGCTTCTATACAAGGGAAAACTTTGAATGTTCCACAAAGCTCATAACATACAATAAATCTGAGCTGATGTAATCAGGCAGCATTCATTAGTGTGAGGGTGTGTACAGTACATAGTACTAATATATACTAATAAGTTCAGAACCAAGGCTAGAGTTAAAAAAAAATCACATGACACAACATGGGCAAGCACTGCCCAAAACACCTGAAGTTCAGGGAGCATTTGATTTGAATCGATTTTTTATCATTGTGTATTCCCAACACTTTTACTACTGCCAAGTTTTTCATGCCCCACACCCCAATATCTGGAGTCATAACCCACATCCAACTCTATAACAACCAGATCCTCTAGTCATTTGACATGACATTAGTTCTTTTCTGACAAAAGTTTCAACCTACTTGATGTTTAAAATAGATTATAGCAAGACCTGCAGGTGAGGACTAAGTCGAGAACCCTCGGCATTTTCCTAATGAGAATTGTCTCCTGCATATTTTATTACACCTCTAGAAAAGTTCGCCTCATAATANTTCACTTTTACATGTTCAAAAAGGCAAAAATTAATATTGGCAGCCCCCTGCAGTGTAAAAGAGGGAGGACTTACACAAAAGCAAAGAATCTTTTTATCTAAGTCTCAGCCTGTCACAAAAATAGAATTATAGCACATGCCATTGCCACAGTCACTTCACTTGCAGACAGAGCAAAACTGAAAAACAAAAGGAAGGAAAACGAACAAAAGCCACCTGAACAAAAGAGAAGTGTACTTCACCGCCTGGGTGCCTTTCCCACTTCCGTGCCCCGCCCCCCGCCCCCCCAATCCCGCGCCATCTTCTTTCAGGAGAGCTGGAGACCGTTTATCTCTGGAGCATCTGCATGCTGCTCTAATTTGAAACCCTACCAGACTGAAAAGTGACAGGCACCACCAGTGTTAATTAGTGTTAGTCTTATGAAAACATATTCTCCCTCTTTGGGGCTTTAGAATGAATGGCTTTCTTTTGGTGGATTATTCAATAAAGGACCTAAGCCGGTGGCTTCCTAACGTCAGCATCACGGGGTGAAGCCTGCGCTGTTGTAAAGGGCATTCCACAAAGGCATTCACTCTCCTGCTTCCAGCCACCAGTTGACCATTTTTTCAGGCCTCAAAGCCACTGGCGACTGACATTCTTCAGCCAAACAAAATGTCAACCTTGGTTGAAATGGAGAGCTTAAAGATAAAACATGATAATCCTTCTCTAAGCTAAAGTTTTTCCACATTAGAGTATTTCCACATTAGACTGTCCTGAGGGTCNAAGACCATCTCAGAAGGTTCCTTCTCTGACATTACTCACTCCTCAAAGAAGCACTGTAAAGAGCTGTTCAACCTCCCCGTAAAGGTATGTTAGTGCGTATAAGCCATTTGTTCAATAACTGAGTGAGCCCATCAACCATTTTGATACATTGAGTTACCTGTTCATAACACCTCTCTTCTTTGGATGCAAGATCCTTCTCTCATTGCAAGCCCCTGCATAAACAGATCACAATGTTAAGCAAATAAATAGGCCAGTGAATATCACTGAAAACTAATAACAAGTGTGTTCCTTCCCACTCATTTCAGTGAAATATACAACAGAGATCTGCGGGGCGCATGCATCAGCCTACAAGCTGGCAGACATACTTCCTACTGCCATATGGGGTAGTCTTCAAAAAGGCAACCTTAATTTGTTTGAACAGATTTGTGTCATTGTCCTTAAAAAAAGGAGCCAGCAAAAAATACTACTTTTGTTCAAATATATTCTCCTCCCTCAGCCAGGCTTGTAATTGACTAAAACACTGAGCATTGGTCTTTAAGGATTAAAACATCACTATCCAAGAAAGTGATCACTAACACAGCTAACACAGTGACAGAGACTACTTAAGATAATTAATAAGCCTTTGTCACCAATTAGTACATTATTGGAGAGTAGGATCCAAAGAAAGGATCATTAGTTTGGGAAGTGGGAAGAACCAAAGAAGATGAGGCCATAGGGTGGGAACGGGCAATGGTAGGAGCAACACCTAGCAGCACCATGAAGAAACCCAAGGAAGACATGCTAACAGCCATGATAGATGAGGACCCATGACCCTCAGTATCCTTCATACCTTTATCCAACAATATTTTTATTTTTAAAATACCTGGTCTTCTGTGAGTGTATGTATACACCACAACACACACACACACACACACACACACACACACACACACACACACACAACATGCATGCACACGCACACACATATGTATAATAAGCATTGCTATAGAAAAAATTTACAAACATCCTTAAGAAATAAGTCACAGCATCCCATATGAGCATGCTACAAAAATAAGAATCCTGAAGATTGGGTGAATAAGTAATACCTCTGTCATGTTTATGAATTTTGCTGGTAATTTTGTTGCTGACATAATTGTTCCATATCTATGAAACTGGGTACTAGCTATGAAACACGAGACAAGGGCACAGCCAATATCCACATGTGCTGGAAGACACTAGTCTATCAGCTCCTCTAGTGAAAGTAGTCAGTCTCCTTCTGCCATCCAAAATACATGATTACATATCCAACTGGTCCAACCCAACTCACATTCACAGGCTAGAGGAAATATCAATTTTTAACTTCTGGCCACTCTAAACAGAAGAGTAAAATGCAGATTGAATAAATCTTTTCAATAATATTTCATACACCAGATAAGCAAGATATTAAAGAAAAACATACATTTTATATTTTTATGGAACATTCAAGTTTACTTCTCATTAAAGAATTTTAAATTAAAACCAGAAGAAATACAACATTCTTATATTTTAATGATACATTGTTTAAAGAGAGCCAGTAAGATGGAGGTAGATAAAAAGCACTTGCCACAAAAGTTCAATGACCTGGGTTCAATTCCCAGGTTCCAAGTGGAAGGAGAGAAGCAATTAGCAAGCATTGTCCTCTGATCTCCACATGCACACACCTGTGTTGGTTTGGATGAAAAATGGCCCCTGTAGGCTCATATACTTTAATCTTGGTTCCTCGATGGTAGAACTGTCTTGGGAAAGATTATGAGATGTGGCCTTGTTGGAAGAGTNTGTCACTGAGGGTAGACTTTGAGGTTTCAAAAGTCTAGCCAGGCCAGTCTCAGTTTCTCTCTCTCTCTTTCTGCCTGTCACTTATAGATCATGTGTAAGCTCTCAGCTCCTGACTGCTCAAGTACCAGGCCTGCCTTCCTGCTGTCATGCTCCCCATCATGATAACCAGGAACTCACCCTCCAAAACTGTAAGCAAGTCTCCAATNAACTTTCTTCTATAAGTTGCCTTGGTCATAGTGTCTCTTCATAGCAACAGAAAAGCCACTAATACACACCAGCCAGAACTCACACACGGCATCATATGCAGGCACACATACAATACTAATAAATAAAAAGAAACTAGTGCTTTCTTTGGCAGCACATATAATAAAACAGAAATTATACAGAGACAATTTAGAATAATATGTAAATTTGTGAGGCATTTTATATTTTTCAAAATAAAATGTATTTACATATAAAAATAAATCAATTTATTAAATTCTGAAAAATTGCAATGAGATAAAAATGTGCACTGTAAAGAAGTAAACAGATTAACATAACCTGGAAAACAGTTTGGCAATAACTGCTAATACTTTAAAAATTATTCTTTCCTTTCATTCAGCAATCCTGTTCTAGGAACCTATCCCAGAAGAAGAAACATGATTTCCACTTTAAGAGCAGGAATGTTGGCAATGAGAGAAAATGGCTGTAATTGTGAAGTATGAAAAATCAGAGTATAAGTAGTACCTAACTAAAGAGGGGTAGATAAAAACCTGGTATCAGCTGTGCCACAGGCTGTTACCTGCCCCTGCAATGAATACTAGAAAATATTCTTGTTAACTAAAAGCAAGAAGGACTGAAAATGCATATAAACCATGAAGGTAATTTTTTATATTTTTTTGGTTTTTTGAGACAGGGTTTCTCTGTGTAGCTTTGGAGCCTTTCCTGGAACTTGCTCTGTAGCCCAGGCTGGCTGTGAACTCACAGAGATCCGCCTGCCTCTCCCTTCCGAGTGCTGGGATTAAAGGCATGTGCCACCACTGCCCTATGGTAATTNTTAATTCATAAACTTCATGCAACAAAGAGAAAGTACCAGAAGGAAGCACTAAAAGTCTGAATCTCTGATAAAGAGAAATGCAAGATAATTAAATTGCTGTCATTTTTTTTTAGTTTTCCCTATACTTACTAATATGCTATAGACACATTCCTTTTACAATCATTAAAAGTATACCAAAAAATTGTCAATTAAATAAATGAAAGTCATTCTTCAAGAAGTTAGATGTTTTCCCTTTGTCTTTACTCCTGATAATGTTTGAATTTCTTTCTAGATGGAGAGTATAATTTCAGTTTGCAATTGGAACTCAACATGCTTTTGCTTCCTAGAAGCATGATTTTTAAGGTGGGATGGCAAAAACCACTGTGTCAAGTTCATCTGTACATCTTCAGCCCTCAGAACAAGGAGCCCCCTCTCAGTTCCCTCAATGGGTGGCTCTCGTCACANAGCAGAGTATGATTCTTAAAGAATATACTTGGTCCTTGTATTTTTCGGCACTTACACTCTGAAAAGAATTGGGAGTCCTTGCGGAAAGGGAAAGAATGACACAGATTCCTCATTGATAGGGGAAATATTTTCCTCTTACAGTGAAACTACCATGAGAATATGAATCCATCCAATGTCACATTTCTTTAAAAATCTCTTTGGGATGGCTAATCTTGGCTACCAACATGATTACATCTGTAATCAACTAAAACACAAGCAGCTAGGCATGCACATATATGTGGTTCTCTTCATTGGATTATTTGAGGTGGGAAGACCCATCCTAAATATGGGCCATAATTTCTGCTGTCAACCCACATGAAGGAACATGGAACAAAAGAACTTTTACTGTTTGTCTGTTTGCCCTCGCACTCCTTGGCAAGTTCATTTGTTTTGTGGCTTGGCATTCCTTCCCTGGTTTTAGAACCTGCTTCTTCAGGATTCCAAGGTAGACTCAAGTCTAGCAGCTCTCTAGGAATTACCTGGGGTTGCAGCATCAGATTTGGACCTCTGAGACATACAACCTCATGGACTGAACAGCTGCCAGATTCTTTGCCTTTCCATTAGGTGATGTCATTGTTGGACTACCCAAACCATAGCCTGCAAGCTCCACTAAGAAATCCATATATCCATATGTGTGTGTAATATATATAAATCAAATATACATGAATTTATGTATGAATATAAATATATATTCATTCATGCTATCAGTTCTGTTCCTTTAGAGAACCCTGAATAACACATTCTTTAAGAAAACGTTTTTCAAAAGTGTTATATTTGTGCTCCCATCTTCAGAGATAAGAACTTAGAGTAACCAGAGTTGTCATATGAGGACCAAGATCCAAAGTGAACAGGAGTACTTCTTTATACAAGATGCATGTTAGCAGCAGAAGCATTTTCCTCTTTGAAGACTTTCTATTCTGTTCACCTTGTGATCACGGGGTCCTGTACCCTGTTCTTTATCCTCTGCAACATCCCACTAGGTAAGCCCACACACCTCCTTCTCATGGGCTCTCTTCCCACAACTGATCAGGCAAACTCCTCGTCACTCCTCTACCCATCCAAGTTCTTGCTGCAGTCACTTCTCCTCACGCCAACCAATTATAAGAAAACCTTTGTGTTCAGCCACGTCTTAGTTATACCCAAAGTCTTCCCTGAGTTCTTTCCAGACTTTATCTAGGTTTTGGCCTCTTACTGTTATTTTGATGCCAATTAGTTCACATATCTAAAAGCAACATGAGAACTACAAATTAAATGGCATCCAATTAGCTTCATTTCATCTTGTTANACTTCTTTTAAGACCTCTCCTCATTATATCCCAGAGATGCCTGACACCAGCTGAGGCTCAGCTCCAAAAGACACACAAGCTCTGTTATAGCCTCAGGACAAGCTGGACAAGCTTCCTCTCAACTTTAGACTCCGCATCAGTTCTGCCCCCAATTCAGTTCATGCCAAGTCTGAGAAATTTGTGAACTTCACCTGACAACTTTCCTTTCTTAAAAGCTAAGATTCTGTTCTCCGTGTTTGGTGTTACACACGTAAGGCAAACACAAAGCTTTCCAATTTTCATTTTTTCATTTTCTTTGACTTGAATTAAATCATCACAGTTTATTGATCGGCATCGCTCTAACCACTTATGAACAATCGTAACTAGATATTGGTACACTAATGGAACATAAAGCATGGGGGTAGATGTATTGGAACAAAAGCAGCTTTCCTCATCGTGTGGATTTTACCTCAATAATAAGCCTCTGTGCATCAAATTGATTAGATTTCTTGTAAAAAAAATAGCTGCCGTTGCAAATCCAAAATAATAGATGGTTGACATGTGACACTAATANCAGCCAATAAAACAGCTAGAGGAAAATTTTCCCAAATGCTTTGTAAATTGATTATCTATAATACCCTATGATAAATTAACCCATAATGTCATCTGATGGCTATTTATTTAGGCAGAAATTCAGTCTGGGAATTTGAGAAACAAAATCCCAGTACCGTAAAGATGATGGGAATATATTTCACCTTCTTCCAGAATGGCAGGCATTAGCAAGGTTTAAATAAGCTTTGTTTTTGCCCATATGCTTAAAATAAGACTTTTACTGACATTAATTTGGACAAGTGTTAAAACTGTTGTGTGTAGAGGCTTGATGGGATTTTTAGTTGCATCTCAGACTGCAAGCATCTGATTCTATGGAGGAGCAAGGAAATAAGGGAGAGGAAGAAGGGAGAGAGGGAAAAAGAAGAGAGGAAGGAGGATGATGGAGGAGAACAGGAGAAAGGAAGAATGAGAGGGAGGATGTGGCCAGCAAGATCTGAAATTGACTCAGCA
>LZPO01118742.1:0-15378 GCA_001675575.1 Neotoma lepida | reverse complement strand
ATGGTATTTTGGATGAGTTTGCTCACTTCCGATTTCATTTTTATTATTGAGACAAATTCTTAACGATGTAACCATGGCTATCCTGGAACTTGCTATGTAGACCAGACTGTTCTCAAAGATCTGCCTTCCTCAGCCTACAGGTGCTGGGACTAAAGATGTGCCCCACTACACCCAGTTCACTTCTGGGTAATTTTTGATTCAAGAATTTCTGGTTAGGATTCTTAACATTTTTGGGGGGAATGAGTATTGGAGATTAATTGAACCCAGCATCCTGTCCTGTTTCTGTTATTCAAGCACTTTACAGATTTTTTAGAAGTTGTATGTTTTCTTTTCATCTTGCAGGACCCTCCATTTGTTCTAGATGCTTCTCTTGGAGTGATAAGTAGAGTAGAAAAAATTGGTGGTGCATCTAGCCGAGGTGAAAACTCTTATGGTCTGGAGACCGTGTGCAAGGTAAATTTTACAATACTGGTGTGATTGTATTTGCTTTGGAAAGCTATTAAATAAAACCTATACTTGAAACTGGTACAAGTGGACTGCATACTAGAAGTGTATTCTTGTAAGAGCAAATGTTATTTGCTGTTCATGCACATGGCATTTAATATCAGGACATAATCATCACCAGTGCACACCTTATTTGTTTGTTTGTTTGATTTTGGTTGTGTTTTGTTTTGTTTTTCCAAGACAGGGGAGAACAAACCTATCTCTGTTTAGCCCCAACTGTCCTGGAACTCACTCTATAGACCAGGCTGGCCTCAAACTCAGAGATCCACCTGTCTCTGCCTCCCAAGTGTTGGGATTAAAGCCACGAGCCACCACTGCCTGGCTTGTGTACATCCCAATTTCAGACCACATCACTTCTGTTTTGTTCTCTCAGTGCCCTAAGTAAAAGAAACTATATCCTCTAGAATGCTTGTATATGTTAATCATAGAAGTTTGTTGAATCTGATGTTAAAATTAATGACTTAGTAACTGGTATTTTCTTCATTGATGTCAAAAGAGCTCCATGAGTGTAATGGCTATCATCTATGTGCACAGTACATTGCTTCTTGGTCATTTGTCTTCAGCAATAAACGGTGCATAAAGTATAAGACAATGTGAAAGGTCAGGCTGGCTTTGAGATCTTAGCATTTTAGGTATGTTTTTCTGTGGACTTACAGCATTATGAATTATAATTGGGTCTCTGCTGGAGAGATTAACCAGGATGGTGATCTGAGTGTCTTTAGTAGTTAGAGAGTTTACTGGAAGGCACAGACCTCAACTTCAATGTACACGTGTATTTTCACAAAATGGTTTGGCTCAGATTTGCAGTAAGCTTTTTTACTTGTATTGAAAGCTCACTGTGTAGTGTCTCTGCATGGTATTTCATAATTGTCAGGTGTGTGCTAAGCCAGGAACAGATGGGCACATTTGTGTCTTTCTGATGTCAGAATTATTGACTAGCAGTAAATTGACAGCAGTGTGTCATACAATCCTAACTACCCTTGTAGCCTGGCGGAAGGTTCCTTTGTTCCAGTCGAATTGCTAAAATGAGCTCTCAGGTCACACAGTAAATGTTTCTATATATTGGTTGGCATATATATGGGTTACAGAAAGAACACACTGTAAAGAGGCTATGGTGGAGTTCAGGAGGTTTCAGAAGCAGGCTTCGAGAGTCTGTGTCCATAGGTGTAGGAAATCAGACCAGTGCTGGAGGGAGCAAGCTGCCACTAGGGGGCCAGCCAGGGCAAGAAGTGGATCTGAAACAAGGGACATAAAGGCAGTCAGGAACTTGAGTAGGTTAGCCCAGCCAGAGCTCTAAAGCAGGTCTTGACACACCAGGCTTCAGATGATATGTGAAGGAGCTCTATCTTTTCCACAGTCTGCTGTGCCTAGTAAGTTCTTGGCCTTGATTTCCCTGATAGAATTTTAATATACCACTGTCTGCCCCTATAGTCTCAATTCACCCCAATAAACTTATAGGCTATCTCCCTTTTTCTAAAGAATAAATCATTTGTCAGTTTGTATTGGGTGTGTGGTGTGTGTGATACAAGGTGCCATCTGGGTCCTCCTGGGGGTTGCAGTCACCTTTCTTCCTCTTAATGGAGTCTGAAATTTCTTGTAAACTGGAGTCTTTAGGGCAAGGCTGAGGATTAAAAATAAATAAAAGTATTTTATAATTAATGTATTATTATTCCATATTGTACAATATGGGATAACGCGGAATAGGACAAAGCCTGATCTCAGTGGTAATGAGACTGTAACATAGTAAATTCAACTTCTGCCTAGGTTAAAATACTTAAATAAAAATGGATACTTCTGAGTCATTTTTAATCTCAAATTCTTTTACTAAATGCTGTGAGCTAGCATTCTGCATGAGCATGGGAAATAGCTGAGGACACATGCAGAAAGAGTCCCTGAGATCCCAGTGTAGAGCTGGGTATGTCTCTGAAGCGGAAGAACTTCAGGTAGTTTGGTCCTGTTTGTCTAGCAGAAGAGACATATAAAGTGAGACCTGGTAATAAATAAGAAAGTGATCTCCATATGGGATGGAAATGTAATAACAGCTGATCATGTTTTTTATTTTTAAAAACCAGGTTCTGGGAATTGAACTAAGGTCCTTGTGCTTGTGAGGCAAGCATTTGACCTTCTCAACACTCTCTTCTGCCTAGGAAAGGACAAATGTTGGTAGAGTGTATTTGTNACTGCTTATGCCTAGGAGCACAGTCCTAGCTTCTCTGCAGTGTAGTAGAGTACTTTGTGTTTCCTTTGCTCCAGTGAACCACTGTTATTTTCTTGCCTCCAGGAGCTGTTGCTTTGTATCCTATACGTCTTCACCTTTACCCAACATTTCTAAGTCATTTCATTTATTCATTAAAAAGGAACAAAGTGATTTAATTGGATACTATGTCTTTTCTAGGATATCAGGAATTTACGATTTGCTCATAAACCAGAGGGGCGAACAAGAAGATCCATATTTGAGAATCTAATGAAATATGCATTTCCTGTGTCTAACGGCTTGGTAAATGTTTCTCTCTAACCTGTATCATAATTATTAGTGTGAACAAACTCAACTAGGTTGTCTAGATCCTCTCCTCTGTGTTCTTGCTTTGACCCTTAGCCAGAGGCTAGCTTGTGCCCAAGGTCCATTTCGCTAAGGACATTCTATAATAATGTTGATCTTGGGGGAGGAGGAAANCTGGAGATTGAACCCAGGTCTTCACCATGCTAGGCAAATGCTGTGCCACAGAGTGATTTTGTTTATGTCTCTTAATTTGAGACAGGGTCTTGTGAAGTTGCACAGGCTGGCTACTCCTACCTCAGGTCCAAGAGACCTGGATTACAGCCTGTGCCACCATCTCAGCTGTCTTAGTTAGGGTTTCTATTTCTGTGAAGAGACATTCATGACTGCAGCAACTCTTATAAAGGAAAACATTTAATTATAGTGACTTACAGTTCAGAGTTTTAGTCCATTATTGTGGCAGGCAAAGCAGCATGCAGGCAGACATGGTGATAGAGAAAGAGCTGAGAGTTCTTACATCTTGACTCACAGGTAACAGGAAGTGGTCTGTGTCACTGGACATGGCTTGAGCATATATGAGACTGCAAAGCCTGCCTCCACAGTGACAATTTCCTCCAACAAGGCCACACCTCCTAATAGTGCCACTCCCTTTGGAGGCCATTTTCTTTCAAACCACCACATCAGCTTATATAATATTTTTCTTTAGGATGTTTCTATGACTAAAAACTTTATGTAGTCTTCATTAGGGTTTGAAATCTTCCTGAGTGGGAGCTGGCATTAAGACTAGGACTTAGTAACTAGCAGTTACTAGTCCAACAGTATTGTAATAGTGTAGGTTCCCTCATCTCCATGGTAGAATTTCACCTCACAGCAGCCAAATTCCTTCCTATATGAGAGCCAGGATGGATAAGGCAGGGAATCTATTAACTCAGTACCAGGATTAATACTGGAGTTCTCACTTCAGCTGCAATTTTTCTCTTAAACACCATAGTTTTTTTCTAGTTACATGTTAAAAAAGCTTTGCATGCTAAAGTATAAGACGGTTCTTTAGTGTATGAGAACATACCGAGCTACTCAGCTACTGCTGCCTGGTGTTGGACCAGTTAGTTCTGTTGGAAAGTGCATTTTTGGAGATGGCGTTTATTACTTATAATTAAACATACAAAAACTACCAAAATAAGTAAAGGAAATAGGTTAACATTTGGTAAATTTTAAGAGTGGGTCTTTGAGCTTTTCTGTACCTTTTAAAGCGTATAAAAATATTTAGTGTTATAAATTAAACAGTAATTTCTATCATAAAACTAAAACTATTTAAAAAGGGGCAGTGTAAAATATTCTTGCAGATAAGTAAAACATAATTATAACCCTTTAAGGACATATTTATGATTCATTTCTTTCTTAAATGTCTTTTTTAAGCTGTTAACTGTTTATTTTGTAGCCTCTCTTTGCTTTTGAGTATAAAGAAGTATTTCCTGAAAATGGGTGGAAACTGTATGACCCCCTTCTAGAATACAGAAGGCAGGTATGTGCTTTTCTATTCCAGCTTTCGTGTTCTATGTTGTTTTCATTATGAACAGTAAATCAAAGCAAGGAGTTCTTTCAATGTCTTTTCCCCTTTGTTTTAAGTGGGACTAACCCTAGTTTGCTTGGCTTCTTTTCATTTCCTTTGAGTTGCTGTCCAGAAACACTAATGACCTATGAATCTTTACTTATCTAAGAGTTTATAAGTATCAGTTTGTCTAAAAAATGTTTGCTCAGTATAAAAATGAAAATGGGATCAGTATGTATAAAATTTAAAGTTCTTATATGCCTTAATATTATCCATTCAGTTTTTTCTTTTTAGGCATCCTATAATTTAATTATGAAAAATAATTAACTGTACTGCTTCTAATTTAGCTCTGCGAAAGTGTAGGTTTTACACAGAGAATGGAGTAACACTTCCCTTGTACCGAGGGCAGCATTGACTGACTTGGCTCAGTACCCATACTTTTTAACTTCAGAGAGAGAGGGAGAGAGTGTTACTCCTGTTTATATTTGCTTGCATGTTTGCTGTGCACTAGGGATTGAATTCATGGCTTCACATGTGCTAGCCGAATACTCTACTACTGAGCTATGTCTCCCTTTTACGTGTAGATCAAAGTTTAATTCTTATTGGTAGATTTTCAAATATTTCCCACTCAACTTGGATTCATTTAAACTTGATGAGTATTTATTAGTGCCATGTGTGTCCTTTCGGTTTTTCTTTACTGGGGCTGTTTCTTCTGTCTTTTGAAGGAGTCATCTGTTGTTTCTTTGGTATTGTCATTACTTATGCTCCAATAGGGAAGGCACTGACCAGTTTTCTGACTGCTATGTTATCAGGATGTAGCAGTCTGACATGTCATAGACAAGTGTCTGTTGAATGAGTGAATGCATGAGGCTAAGGGAAGAATTTGCTCACAGTGTGTGCTCTCTATGTTAACTAACAAATTTTTGCAATACTGGTTTTATTTAGTAAACCATGTGGTACTTAAGCACATGGTGTACTAACTATCTACATATCATGAGTAAACTGAGGCATAGGAACATTAATCTGTATATGGTAACATAGTTATTAATGTGGAAGTTAGGATTTGAATTCGTAAAATTATATTTCAGTAGGTAAGTTGGTATTAGTCAGTCAGACTCATGAAAGATACCAGTCTGTAGAGTGAATAGATGAGTTAACCTCGGAGATGACTGTAAAGAAGTTCACACATAGACACAGAGTAACTGTAGAGCATCAGACCCACAAAGTCGTAAAAAGAGAAGAAATAATTATCTTAGGCTGGTGAGATGGCATCAAGCATACAAACCTGGAGACCTGAGTTTAATCCCCCAAATGCACATCAAGATGGAAGCAAGGAACCAGCTGCACACAGCTGTCCTCTGACCTCAACAGGTGAGCTGTGGTGCCTGTCTTTATTTACCCTTCCTGGTGCCCACTCCCCACCAATAATAATAACTGATTTCTTTTTATTGCTATCTTTTAAAGCAGAAGTTTAGCTGGCAGGTTGTTTTTCAGAAATGAAAGTAGAGACTAGAACATGGTGGGACCTGATTGTACAGTAAATTGTGCTGGTGTAATTATATCCTGCAGAAGTGAAATACAAACATTTCCTGACAGAGTACTAATGACCAGAGAAAGTTCTAGAGGATGTATACTTATGTAATACACAGCAAAATCAGTCATCCGATCACTACCTGAGATGGCTCTGTGAGAGCAGGACACTGCTGTCTTTCTGTTCCCTCTGCCTCCCCCAGATACACCTAGCGCATGCTCACAACCTCTGATGGTATTTAATGAATTAATAGGCTACTAAACATTACATCTGGTGCCTACCCCCCCAAAATGCAGTCCCCCTGCATTAAAATATGTATTTTTCTAAAAGTCTGGCCACATCACCATTTGAGCAGTTTTAAGATATGAGAACTAGAGCTAGGTGAGGTTGGCTTACTGCCCTGGTGTCTGTTCTAGTTGAGCTGCTAGTTTGTCTTGTGTTTTATGTCATGTGTAGGGAATTCCAAACGAAAGCTGGAGAATAACAAAGATAAACGAACGCTATGAACTTTGTGACACATACCCTGCCCTCTTGGTTGTGCCCGCAAACATCCCTGATGAGGAGCTGAAGAGAGTGGCGTCTTTCAGGTCCCGGGGCCGGATCCCAGTAAGTAGCCGAGTGTCTTGATGTGACTCTGTAGGTGCATTTCAGTACAGGGTGATAATGGTCACAGCATTTATATGAGGATATCAGAGACTGAGTTAAACTGTAAAGTTAAAACAGAATTGCCTAGCTCCTAACTCAACATCATTTGCCATGTGCATTGGTTACCATTCTGCACTTTACATATTCTTTAGTCATGGCGATAAATGCTTGAGTCCAAGAAATTAGGAAACTTTACAAATTTATGATGTATGACTGTATCTCAGAAGAGCAGATGAAATAATTTTAGGAACAAATGCATAGAATCTGAGGATTTTAGTTTTACTGATATAGTAATTAAAAAAAGCAGGGTTTGTTTAGCTTTGTTTTAATGTACTTTTTTCCTAAGACAAGATTTTTCAATAATAAATTTTACAACAGTATCTGATTAGGAATTAGGCGATTCTCTGCAAAGCAGAGTTGGCTAGAAAGAAGGATGGNATGTTTTGTTGGTACCCTGAAGGGCCCTCAGCCTGTCCTGCCAGAGGTCTGCTCTCTAAGAGGCTCACAAGCAGGGAAACAGTGTCACATGTCCCTTTCATTAAGGTTTTATCATGGATTCATCCTGAAAGTCAAGCCACAGTCACTCGCTGCAGCCAGCCCCTGGTGGGCGTGAGTGGCAAACGCAGCAAAGAGGATGAGAAGTACCTGCAGGCCATCATGGACTCCAACGCCCAGTCTCACAAAATATTCATATTTGATGCTCGGCCAAGTGTCAATGCTGTTGCCAATAAGGTGAGTTTTAATTTGTTTTTTGTTTTTGTTTTTTTTAATAATTATTTGTCACTCTGGTGTTTCTAAAGCAGGCTAAATTTGTCTGTGCTATAGCCTGGTAAAAAGTAGTCAGACCCTACGGAGGCAGAGAGCGGTCAGACTACACGTGATGACGATTTTCCAAGTCTGCATTTCATCAGTATTATAGAACAATTAATTACCACAGTTAGCTAAGTAAATGAAGAAAATGCTTTCAAACACCCCAAAACTTGGAACGTCATTAAGGTTTGCTTATACCTCCAGACCTATGTAGTTGTCCATAAATATTTGAAGTGAAATGGGATAATTTTTTTTAAGTTAACATATTTTATGTCCACAAAAACTTATAATGTCATCTGAATGTCTGATAGTAATCTCAGTAAATGTTAGACTTTTTGTCCTCCCATTAGGAGTGGTGCTTGAATGACCATCTTTAACCCATGGAGGATATTCCTCATTCTGCATCTGCATAGTTTGTTTGAGGGCATTGTGAGCTCCAGGTGTTCTTTGCAAATGGTCCTTTTACAGGAGGTGAGGGAGGACCACGATATCCGAAGTCATTGCAGTTATAAAGCAGGGTTATTTTGTTTTATCATTTCTTTTTTGTCAGTTAAACTGATTACCTTTAGTGGGGTTAAAACTACAACCAAATTCATCATAAAAGATTTTGTGANGCAAAATTCTTTCATTCAATGAATATTTAATAATCTGAATGCCTGAAATAACAGGCAGTTTTCAAAAGCAGACTCACATCATTTGAACTACATTTATACTATGAACATCAAACAGGCATCATCCACAGACATACTTTATCATGATTTTTACATGACACTGTATAACATACTACTCATCACCAATGATCTTTCTTCTTTATGTAATCCTTCTTCATATTTTACAGAATGCCATGCATAAATGAAGCCTATAGCTAGGAACTCCAGCAAGTGCTGATTTTCTTCCCTAAATTCTCTGCCTTGAATAAAAGCAAGAGTCAGACTTAGTCATCTNTGAGGACAAAAGGACTAGAAGGTAGCAACTGTGGGAGGGCAAAGTGTTGACGTGGTCACCTCTCCCCTCCACACCTCATTCTGGAGATCCTTAACACCACGGGCAGCAAGCTTTCAAAGCTTGATCAGTTACTGTTGTAACTGCTCCTGTGGCCAGGATTCCACTGAGCCACTTGCTGTCCTGGGGCAATCAGTCACTCTTCTTGCCTGCACTCCTCACACATCTCTATGCATTTCACAGGGGTACATCTCTGCACTCTGCACTTATGACTCATCTTCNAGAATACTCTGAGGAGTCTTGATCTGTGGTCTCCTCTTGCCTGTCCAGCCTTCCTTCCATGTCACCTGACTGCATCACAGTGTGGGTTGTTGTTATTTTGTCCCCAGATCTCTGAGATGAACCTGAGGTTTATTCAGATATTTTGTCCCCAGATCTCTGAGATGAACCTGAGATTTATTCAGATTTTAGGTTCCATTTGTTCTGTGGGCCACTGTTGACCGATGAATCTGAGTTACTTTGATTAACTTGGGTTAAAATAGTACTTTTTAAGGATACTGGTTGAAAAGAGATGCTTTTTCTTTGAGTAATCAGGATAAATGCTTCTTAACTCTCAGAAATGAGGGTCCCTGGCTGCTCAGGTAGGATTTTATAGTGTTTAAATGGTGTTGGCCTTTTACACCTACTCTAGGCCTTAGCACTGGCTGTCAGGATAGAAGGTCCCCTCCCAGTTTGAGGTGCACAGCCTCCCACTGTGGAGCCAAGGCTAGCCTGGAACTCGCAGAGATGTGCCTGCCTCTGCCTAGTGAGTAGCCATGGCTGGGTTAGCTATGCTTCTAACATTAAAGACGAAAGGCAAAACAAAACTGAAAACTGTGACTTTCTTGAGGTTCTTCTGACTGAGGTTATCTGTATCTGCTGCAGTCTGTTGCTTCCCATTCACTGATGGCAGTCAACCTTTTGAAGCAATTGGTAGTCTGCCCTACACTTCCCTATACTTGGTATTTTGAGACTCAGAGAAGTTAATCACCAAGTTTAGTTTTAAATGATTTTCATATTTTGTTTTATTATCTAGTTGCCCTTAAAAAAAATGCTTAATGGAGATATAACTCACTCACCATAAGAAAGTATCTACTCCTTTAGTGTATTCACAGCCAATCGTGGCTGTGGGTTAGGTATTATTTCCATTCTGATTCTGTAGTGGGGTTGTAAGGTAGTTACTGCCACGCTGTAGGTTGTATTTCTTCCTGTTTCTGGTATGAGCTTGTATAGTAGCTACTACTACCATCTTCTGAAAGTTGTTACAACAAGATTGCTTTGAAAATTTCTCTATCCTCAGTCTTACAGTTACTTTGTTAGTTACCTTTTATATCCTGGGGCAGAATAGCTGACAGGGCTGCTGTGAGCATGTGCCAGTTACTTCCTGAGGCATGCTGGGAGACAGTTACTCCCTGAGGCATGCTGGGAGAGACCTACTTCTTCTAGCTAGGCTTCACATTGTAAACATCTTTCAACAATCTCCCAAGTAGTACTAGCAGCTAGGGACCAAATATACAACACATAATCCCATGGGTGACATATGTTCAAACCATAACACCCATTCTTCTTCAGAAGTCATCTTTGTTAACAAGTAGTACTGACATTAATTTTTGTGATCTCTTGAATATAAATTACTCTATAGACTAGAAATCTGACCAATGTTTTCCCATTAGTTTGGAGTTGAATTCAGAGATATCATGGTCATGATCCCATTAGTGGAATTGCTCCACTATCCTCCCAATTTGTTTTTAGGGCTCCNGGAAGTGTGACTTTATACATGAGTTAGGCAAGGCAGAGGATTTTTTTAAACAGAAAATATAATATTAAACTTGAGAAAATCAGGTTCTCTTTTTCAGCTATAGCTTGTTTTGAAAAGCATGCATTTTATTTTATAGATTTGAGGATAGTAATGTCAGTAGGATTCTGTTTTATACATTAAATTAAAACTGAATTAGCTGCTTAGAATCTAAGCAAACTGTGATAGATAATCTTGTCAATTTAATTGAAAAGAGGGCTAGTGTATTTGTGGAGGCATTTTGAGAGATAAAAGCTCTGACCTGCCCAATGGGCTAGTACATTTTTTTGATTCAAACTTTAGATTTTGGACAGTTTGGTAGCCAGAGAGTGGAGGTCAGCTGGAGGAAGCGGACTGCTCGGAGTGTACTCTTGAGGGTGGCCCTCTGCCCTTCCTGCTACTCTTCTCTGTACCCTGGCTGACGTGGGTGAATGGCTTTCCTTTGCCATGTTCTTTCCCCATGGACACCACCCTCCAGAAAATGTGCGGCCTGCCTGTGAACTGAGACCTGTGGAAGAGACTGTGAAGGAAAGCTTCCCAAATAAATCCTTCCTCAAGGATTTTTTCACAGCAACAGAACACTAACTTGGAAGTCATTGTGGCTACAATGAGTTTGCTTTTCTATTATTAAATGTGAAATGTAAAAGGAAAATAAGCTTGGATGGTCTAGTATGGGATTCTTGCATATGGACTTGATAAAACTGATTCTTTCAGTATTTTTGAAGGGAAGTTTTTATAAGAAGTTATAGATAGGATTTGATGTGCACAGGAAAAGTTTCCTTTAAAATGCTGAAGTACTTTGGGATGATTCAAAATTAACATACTGATCACATAGGCTTAGCACAGGCTTGGNTTTAGAAATGGTATGAGGCAGTGTGTGGTTATTGCAAGTGGCCCGGAGCTACCCCTGCTTCCCACAGGGCTTTCCTTATCCTCAGCAGTGTTCATCCTTTTTCGTACATTTTAGATATTTTATAGAACTTTGTAATAGATGTCTACAAAAGATGGCTATGCATTCATTTGTGATTTTCTGTGATGTGTGTGTGCCCTTTTGCAGGCAAAGGGGGGAGGTTATGAAAGTGAAGATGCCTATCAAAATGCAGAACTCGTTTTTCTGGATATTCACAATATTCATGTTATGAGAGAATCATTACGAAAGCTTAAGGAGATTGTGTACCCCAACATTGAGGAAACTCACTGGTTGTCTAATTTGGAATCTACGCACTGGCTGGAACACATTAAGGTGTGTATTTGCTACTCTTTCTCAAAGCCACCACCCCTTTGTCTTCCTTGGCTCTTGTAACTGAAATCAGCAGGAAGGACCTGCTGAGTAGTGGAGTCAGCGGCTCTGTGACACTCAGGTCTGAAAGAGCTGCATCATGTGCTGTGGGTGTTCCTGCTGCTGCTGTTTCCTCTTCCATCTGAGTTCTGTCCATGCTCAAGATGGCAGTGTCTTTCACGTGTGACAGTCTTCCCATATTGTATCATTTCTAGTCTCTTAGGTTCTCAACCCCACCCCACTTAATATGCCATTCTTCACTTATTTGCCTGTTCTTGAGACAAGTTCTCACTCTGAAGTCTAGGCAGGCTTCCACCTCAGACATGAGCCTTGGCACGTGCCTCCTTTTTATTGATTGCTGATTGATGCTTCTTGCCATGTGACTGAGGTAGTTAGATATAACAAAACTATACTAGGTTTTTTTAAGAAGTGTTCAACTTGTTTTTACCTTTCATTTTACAACTGGTTTCCAGCTCATTCTTGCAGGGGCTCTTAGGATTGCTGACAAGGTAGAGTCAGGGAAGACGTCTGTGGTGGTGCACTGCAGTGATGGCTGGGATCGCACAGCTCAACTCACCTCCCTGGCCATGCTCATGTTGGATGGATACTATCGAACCATTCGGGGGTTTGAAGTTCTTGTTGAGAAAGAGTGGCTAAGCTTTGGACATCGATTCCAATTAGTGAGTACAGAACTTTGATTTTACTGTGTGTGGTCTTTGTGGTCATGTGGACATGTGCATTTGTGTGCAAGCCAGGGTGGTTGTTGGTCTTCTCCCTCAGTTACTGTCTACCTTACTTTTATTTAGAGACATGGTCCTTTACTGAACCTGGAGATAACAGGTTCAAGGTAGACTACTAGCCAGCAAAACCAAGAGATCTGCCATTTCTGACTGTCCATGCTGGAATTGCAGGCATGCATGTTATGCCTCTTACTTAGGTGTTGGGACCAAATGCAGGTCTCTGTGTTTTTGTGGTAAATACTTGACTGACTGAGGCACCCAACACCTTCATTTTTAATATTTCAAAAGCATCTTGTGCAAGATAGAAAATTGGCCTTTTATTCAGCAGAGTGAAGTCACGAGTGTAGGAGATAATTTTGTCCAGGTCCTGCCAGGACCAATGGTCCCATGCTGCTTATAAAATAATTACTCAGAGGCTTATATTAATTATAACTGGTTGGCCATTAGCTCAGGCTTATTACTGACTAGCTCTTACACTTAAAATCAGCCCATTTCTATTAATCTATATGTTGCCACATGTTCCGTGGCTTTACCTGCATCCCGTTATATGTTGCTCCTTGGGCAGCTGGCTTTCATCTCCCTGACTCAGCCTTCCTCTTCCCAGAATTCTCCTTGTCTGCTTATCCCACCTATACTTCCTGCCTGGCTACTGGCCAATCAGCATTTTATTTATCAACCAATCGGAGTAACACATATTCACAGCATACAGAAAGACATTCCCATCACACGAGAGCACTGTAGTTGGCAAAGTGTTAGTATATTCTTAATGTATTGCATTCTGAACCCAGGGTAGGCCATCTGTCAGGCATCTGACCCTGTCTCTTCTGTGATCTCTTCCTAGAAATTCAGTTGTTACTAATGGCCATGGTGCTGTCCCTCCAAATGGAGCTATAAAATACTGCTAGCTTTTCCTTTGGGCTTGTATGAAAATGACAGTGGTTCAGTTACTAATTCAGTACATATAATATTGCTAATGTAGATCAGGGTCTAAAGTAATTAGGAACTAAAATAATGGGAGTAAAAAAAATCTGGGGCCTCAATGGTTAAGAACACTTGCTCTTGTAGAGGATTTGAGTTCGTTTCCCAGCACTCAGGTCAGGTGGCTCCCAAGCACCTGTAACTCTAGTGCTAGAGGATCTGACACTCATTTTGCCTTTGGGTGTTAGTCTTCATGTGCACATACCCATGTATATATAAGAGTAAAATAAACATTTTCTAAAGTTTAACTCCTTTGGACCAAAATCTTCCTCCCTAATTATGTTTTCCATAAATTTGGAAAGTGGGACAGGTTCTCTTAGGGAAATGACAAAATGTTGAGCCCTGTATTGTTCAAGGTTTATTATTTATTTAGAACTTGTGATTAAACCCAGACAAGCCTAGACAAGCACTCTACCACTTTAAAAAAAATGTTTTATTTTGAGACATGGGGTCTTGCCACATTTCTGAGGCTGACCCCTAAATGTACTTTACAGTTCTACTGTGACTCTCTAGCTCAGTGCCCTGAGCAGCTGCAGTCTCCTGTCTGTACCACTGGAACTGGCCGATAGTTTATAGTAAATTTCACAATTAGGTCCTGAGAATATGTTGTTAGTNGAATTAAAAAGTTTGTTTATCCATGAATCCAATATATATATCTACAACAGCTAAGCTGTCATGTTTAGATTCATGTCCAGAAACAAGCATACATCCCTTCCTGAGGCTATCAGTCCCACTTAGACTCCCTGCTGGAATTTCTTTGTGATAATGAAATGAGGCTTCCTGCTTCCTATTGTTCCACACTCCTTTTGGAAACAAATGAAAAGCATTTCTTGTAGTTTTTAGTATTTGACCATAGCTGTCTCCCATCACCCATAAGCTTCATTCAGCTTTCAGGATGAACATCTTTGATTGGTCTTTTCTCCTCTCCCCAGTATTACTTATGGCTATGCACAAATGTGGTACCTACAGCTTATCTCAGTTCATTAGTGAAATGGGATTATGTCCTCCTTGAAAAGAGAAAACACTTTGCCTTTGCTTCCTTGTACTATGCTTTGGACTCAAGGCATTCTTTAATGGGATTTTAAAATGGCTTCTCTTCAGCACTGTATTGGAATCAGGAAACCTGGGAACAGTAACCTGATTCTTCTGTCTTCCTCACGTTATCCTTCTATGTCATTTGTATTGGAATTAGAGTGAAGACTGGGGTTATCTTCCCAGCAAGGAGAAGTAGGATGGCACATGTCTGGGTTGAGAATGAGTAATGACCAAGGCAAGAGTCTAGTTGAGGGAGGAGCCAGAGCATTAGAGGCCTAGATGGCACTGAGGATGTGGGTCCTGGAATCTGCATAGATGCTCTTGAATATTAATAGTCTCTAGAAGGGTGTTTACAAAGTAACTTCAAAAATTGGCACTTGAAATTGGTTGGCTCCTTTGAATGTCAATTGTCCAGCAAAACCAGGCACCTGCGGCATCTCTCTCGGTGCTTGACGTTTTCCCATTTTTCTCTATACAATGTACTTAACAGAAAACACTCTTTAAAACATTCTACCTTAAAAGAGTCCTGTGTTTCAGAACCATCAACTGCTTGATTTGGTCACCCAGCCTACTCTTTCTAGTTGCACCATTAAAGGGTCTCTTTTTCTTTTTTAAAATAAAGAGTATCCCATCAAGAAGGCATCCAGTCAAGACTAATGCTGCAGTCAATCTGTTGAAGTTTATGAGGAAAATCCTATGTAGGTAGATAGTATTTTTAGGAGCCTTTTTGGAGAATTATGGATGTTTTGAAATCTGTCAAAACTTAGCAAATGATATAACGGGGACTAGTGGGGTCCAGCCCCTCGAGAGTCCTCTCCCAGGGTCCGGGAAGAATCTATAACCAGCTGATAATTTAATGTTTGATGAAATGAAATGAATCTATGTACATGAAACTCCTTAGTCCATACACTTTATTCTTCTGATAAGTTCTTTCTCTACACAGCTTCTATTCTGCTCTCATTGGCCCATCTAGGTTCTTATCCATCTAGTTCCTTTCTATCTTAGCTCCTCTCCCAAGGATCACTTGGCCTCCT
>LZPO01118741.1:0-10044 GCA_001675575.1 Neotoma lepida | reverse complement strand
TTCCTCCTCCTACTTATTCTCTCTGCCAGCTAGCCCTGCCTATCCCTCTACTGCCTAGCTATTGGTCATTCAGCTCTTTATTAGACCATTCAGGTGCCTTAGGCAGGCAAGGTGAAATGGCAACACACCTTTACAAATATAACACATCTTTACATATTTAAAGTAATATTCTGCAACATAAACAGGTGTAACACATCTTTACATAGTTAAAGTAATATTCCAAAACAGCCCTCAGCTGACATACACTGGAATGCTTAAAAAGAGTAAGAAATAACATGGTTACTTTCCTAACACTTGAGAATGTTTCACTGTTAAGGCAGAATCAAATCCATCTCAACTGTCATAATTCCTGTCACAGTCCAGGAAAATCTCNGGTGATCACTTCTCTTCTAGTCACCATTTATAAATTAATTAATATTCCTATCTGGTCTTTTTCATCTGAAAAAANTGTTAAGAGAAACNTAGAAAAAAAGAGTTTATTGTAATAGGGGTGTTCCAATAGGAACACTGAGAGTTCAATGGTAGCAAAGCCAGANTTCTACTGATGTCCAGATTTGAAAAAGTAAAATAATAAAGAACCTTGTAAAATCTTCCTTTGGTTCTTACTTTCTTGTAAATTTCATGTCCAATATTTCCATAAATTCTCTCCATTCAGAAATTACTCAAAATCCTGTTCTCCATACCCAAGAACACCNAGTTACTTCAGTAGAATCAGCAAATGAGGCTTTGTTCTGTAAGAAATTAGAATTCAAAACTCTCCAGGGGTTTCTAAACTTCTTTGATCATCTATTGGGAAAAAAATGTGAGCACATAATTCCAATATCCTTCCCTGTCAGGAACTGACTTTGAAGACTAGACAAGTCTTCCTTGATCAGAATGTATTATTCTAAATTGAAGCCTCACTGACCAAATTAAATACAGGCAGCCTTCTGACGCAAATACACAATATTCTAGGTGAAAAATATGAGTTCATTGAGGAACTGACACTATCGATCTTACTGTCATCAAAAAGAGCTTCAAACATCAACTACTAACAGTGTTGAGGTTAGCTCTAATCAGACTTCTTGAGGTTGATGCTTTGCAGTGACAATGAGGAAAATTATAGGGAGACAGGAATGGATGTGCATTGTGTATACTCCAATATCTTCTGACCAACTGGTTTCAAATCATGGACTGAGTTCCTAGGATCAATTAGGTGTTTGGACTGTCTCTTATACACATCTAGATGTGTATAAGAGACAGATATAAATCTGAAATATCATCACATATTTTCAAATTCATACACCTGTCTCTTATACACATCTAGATGTGTATAAGAGACAGAATTAATATTTATTAAGATAAAGGATGATTAAAATATAAATCTGAAATATCATCACATTATTTTCAAATTCATACACACTGTGTTTAAAAAAATCATACTTTTGTATATACATGTATATGAATATGCATATATATTTTTACTCTGGAGGTAGTCTTTAGTCCAATGCCTTCAGCATGAAAATTATACACTGTATCATTGACTTATTTGCCCGTCCCATCTCTCTTCAAATAACATTCTAATATATTTACAGTATTCAGTTATTTCATTATATATTAATGAAGTTCAGTAGCAATATGGGTCCTACAAAAATATTTTGAAAAAGCACATGACCTAATTTCAAGTTAATTCCTAAATGAATTAAAAACAAATCACAAAGTCCCTAAAATCATAATTTTCCATAATTTTNTTTCTAAATTGTAATTTTGCTGTGTTCATAAACAATTCGTTAAAGGTTGGAAAATATACTATGCATATTGGAATAACCAATCTTCTTATTTTTTATTTTAGACTGGGTTTCACTATGTATAACATATTGACCTCAAAGGCACAGATATCCACCTGCCTCTTCCTCCTGAATCCTGGGATCAAAGGGATATGCCATCAAGCCTCTCATCTGTCCCCTTGTTTTGTCAGACATATCTGGTTGACTCTCAAGACCAAAAAGCCATTCTGTAAAATAAGCATTAAATACAGCCATTGGGGACTATCCATCATATATATATAGTGTGTGTGTGTGTCTGTGTACATATAACTTGTTACCAAATCCTGCATCAAGTTCTGCAGATTTCTCTTGTTGTTGAAACCCTAAGCATATTTTAAATTGCATCACCTACCTCAGAAGCATTCTGGTACTTCTGATGCATAAAATAATTCTTTTAAGCAACAAGCAGAATGTATTTAATGGATATAAAATGGTAAGGGAAGACACAAGAACAGAGACACCTAGAGGGCTGCCAGTAATTTCATTGCATTGAGTGCTTATTTAACTGTGCAAAGATCATATTTGGCATAGGAATCACATTCTTTTCAGAAGCTGACTGCATTGTTCAGCAGATAATTGCTTTTATGGCTAATGCATCAGACTGAAGCTGGAGCTTTATGACACAATTCATTTGCTGAAACCATATTGCTGAAAATCCAAGTACTTTAAGGGTACATTTGAAAACATGTTTTAGCATGATTTGTGATTCATCAAGCACAGAGAACTGATGATAGAATATTAGTGTAAATAATTGGTGACTTGCTTTTCTTTCTAAATTATAGGTTCTGTTCCTCCCTAAACTGACTCAGATTATCAAGAAAGGTCTTTGAATAGGATAATTTAAGAAAGTTGATTCAGGACAGATCTCTTGGCATACAAATATGCCTTCATGTGTGGTGAAGACGTCTTTGTCATCTTGGGGAAATGTGTTCAAAAGCTAACATTGACTACATTAATG
The DNA here is from genome assembly GCA_001675575.1 of Neotoma lepida. NCBI lineage: Eukaryota > Metazoa > Chordata > Mammalia > Rodentia > Cricetidae > Neotoma > Neotoma lepida. The sequence goes on along the minus strand of LZPO01118741.1, from coordinate 7,281 downwards.
TGCTGACCTCTGGAGGGAGGAATAAGAAACTGATACAGACATGAGCATGGGACTGCACAGAATTCGAGCAATAGAGTATTAATTCAATTCACAGAAGGCTGACTGTGTGTTCAGGTGTAATTGACAGGGTCTCTTTGTATGGAATACTTAAGTGATGTCCATCAACCTCACTGATGTTTGTTTTTGTTTGTTTGTTTTGTTTTGTTTTGTTTTGTTTTTTCTGTTTTAAGATTCCTTAGGATAAAACAAAAGGTTGATTAGGTTTCTTTACTTGTGATTTCCTCCCATGTATCTCTGCACCCTAGTCCTTGAAAAGAAATGCTGGACCCAGTAAGAGGCACTGGCCAAAGGTATGCTTCTAACAATCATTGACATCTTTGCTTGTCATTCCTGAGCATGTTTTCCTAGGTTACATTTGCTCTTATAGCTTGAAACCATTTCAGATGTTAGGTATTTGGATGTTGTTCTATTGATTAACTTAGAAAAGACACAGACTTTCCTTGGAGGCCATATGACTGAACAGCATTTAGCCAGACAGTGTGTCCTTAAGAATTGAAAGTATCAGACTTAGCTGTGAGATGAGAGTCTTGCATAATCTGACATGGAGGCTGCTATGCTCTCACCAAGCTACCCTTCCTTTAATACTTGCTTTCTGCAAGACCTTCCCACCTAGGAACATTAAGCCACTGTTCATCTTTCACTTAGATGCATTGCTGAGAATTCATGCCTTGTCATGTTTAACTGGGCTTACCATGCTGCCTCNTACGGTGGTACGTATATTGACACTGCGCTGCTGTACAGAGATACGGGCTGCTCTTCATGTGTGCCACTCAGTCTTATCCCATCCCCTAGTCTCTGTATGCAGAAGATATTCTCACCGCATGACTTCATGAACAGTGTTTGTGGGTATTATTTGATGATAATAATGATAGCTTCTCCAACACAGTAGCATTGGGCTCAACCACACAGTCAGCGTATTCTTAGGGACTGCAGTATGAAGGATGGAAGGATGAGAACTGTCATCACTGGGAAACAGCAGGTGGTGAATTCAATCTGTGGATTAAAAGCAAGCAGGCTGAGGGAAAAAAAAAAAACAGTGTATGTGTTTATGACCATTAAAGAAAATGGTTTGGAAAAAATTACTGCATAAGCCTCATTTCAAGATAGCATTTATTACTAAAAAGCTATATCTCTCACTCTTTTCTAATAATGTGCATACAACTTACTTAAAGTTTCCCTTAAGAGGTGTCAAATTGAATAAAACCCCTATTTAAAGGCCTTGCTGGATTATTCTTTCATGCCCACGGGTGTGCTCTGAAATGCCGCACTTCTCTAAGTAACCTACTAATCTTATCTTTTTAAAAAAGAATTCTTTAAGCACTATGTTCTCTTGTAAATAGCCTTCTGCATACGTATCCTTCTAGCCTTCAAACTGGAAGACGACGTGCAGAGAGAGCCCCAACGTTTCCTAAAGTAGTTTGTGCTTCTACCTTTTTCATGTTTCCCATGTCTGAATCCATTAGAAGCCAACAGAGCCCTTCTGTGTTACTGTCCCTCCTGGCTGTCAACACACTGTGCATAGAGATAATGCAGCCAGAAGGCATTTTGATAAAAACAGCTTTCAAGATCTATTCTTCGGAAGGCATTTGTATACTCATTATGCAATTCTTTTTTATGTCCATAGGGAGTTCTGTAAATAAAACACTGCAGTCATGTGTTTCAGTAGTTGATGGCAGTCATTTCAGACAGAGCAATTTCTTTCTGTATATATCTTGATAGTACACAGCCAGACATGAAAAAGATAATCTCAAGGCTTTGTTCATGGTGATTTCAGCTGTCTGATTTGGCCAATAAACAGTAATGGCTTGGAGACTCTCTGGTGGAAATATTGCATTCTGTTTGCATATACACCTGTTACTTGCCCCAAATGACTTCTTTCTAAGGTAAGCAACATGGAAATCTATTTATCTCCAGATAAAGGCAATCCATGTGCTGCCATTTTAATTACACAGGTATGATTACTTTGTATCTTGCACACATGAAACATTTACAAATGGGTATTTTGCTAGGTGACATAAGTTGGAGGTAATACCTGATCTGAGTTTTTGAGGAAGAACAAAGCTGCATGGCTCAAATAAGAAGAAATATCATCCCCAAATAAGAAGAAATACACACAGAGATTTAGATAGGAAAGAATGCTTCTACTGGTTGTCTTGTCAACTGCCTGCTGTGGAAAGAGTTTTCAAAGGTGAAGAAATATAGAAAAATGAGTAGGAATATGACACAGAGTCGTGAAAAATGGTGATTTGGCTCTTATCTTATAGGCATTACTGACTACTACAAGATTATTTTCAGGAGGTCTGTGATATAACTCAGTAAGAGTGTTACAGGAAGGGTAGAAGGGTAAGCTATTTGGGGTAAGTTTTATTCTTTCTTGATGAATATAAACAATCACAGCATTTGGGACCAGATTCCAAATAAAATATTGACATTACTTTGCATGTATGTAAATGATAACTTAGCNCACAAATCCAAATTTCAAGATTTTAACTGTTAGCCTGTTTTTATACAAATATTAGTGGTTGAAAATATGGCTCTTACAAAAAGNCTTACCCTGAATTTATGATTTTTGTTTGTTTGTTTTGTTTGTTTCTTGAGGCAAATTTTCTTAATGTAGCCCTGACTATCCTTGTACTCAGCATTTAGAATAGGCTGTCCTGGAATGCACAGAGACCTCTGTCTGCCTCCCAGCTACTGTCATACTCGTGCAAATAATTGAAAAAAAAATGAATTTTTACATAAATGATTATACAATAGCTGAGCATATTGAACGTCTTCTTCNTGATTATGTATGGAAGAATTCTTCTGTAGATCCGGTTTTCTTTTATTTCATGTAGACATCATTGGCAATGACATCCTGTCTATACAAAGAGCCATCCTCATGACAGTCACCTCAGACTGTTTTACTAATCAACATGGTAGAGTTAATGCTGAGGAACAGGTTACATCCAGGCTCAGTCAGGTATGCCTGAACTTTCAGCTGCTCAGGAGGCTGAAGTGAGTGGACTACCTGATCATTTCAGGTCCAGCCCAGGTCCAGAGTGGGGAGCCTCNAGATTAAATGTGCCATGTGACCTCTCCAGAAGGTATTCTGACAGTTATATATTGTGCAGGTCTGATCTCTCCTTTATTCCTTTCAGAGGCTTGGTCACCAGTGTGGCATGAGGGCTTACAACATATCAGGCAGNGTAGTAGGGCCTTAATGTTGAAAACACTTTCAACTGATGCCTGGAGGCAGGTTATAGTCTATGGAGGGAGAGTTCTTTGAATCAAGTAAGTGCTAAAAGGGAGAAAGAGTTACAAAGTTGCTGGGCTACATGAGTGTATTATCATAAGTTCTTAATAGAAGCTAATCAAAGATTGAAGAGTTTGGCTACCAGAGGAGGAGAAGTTTGAGAGAATGTTTCAGGAAAAGAGGACAGAGTAACTGAAGGATGTTTATATGACTCGTATCCTGTGTCTTGTTGTTCATTTCACATCTCATTCCCAAAGGCCAAATATATATGACTATTGAGAAAAGCAGGTTTGACATGAGGCTTGAACAAAACGCCGAGCCCAATCTAAACCGAGTAATTGTTCAGAAAGATGACTGGTTCTGTCCTAAGTATTTTGATTGACGAAGTATTTTATTACAACTTAAAGTGAAATTACTTTATAACTAAAATACAAAATGTGATTTATAGATGTATGCTCTTTATTTCTGAACTGTGTGAATTTGGTTTTGTGGAAATAACCACAAATCATGTATTTTATTTTTATGCTTACTCTGACTACCATGAGGAATTTAATTATATCTGAGTTGGGGATGTGCAGAAAGCAGTTAGGAGGCAATCAAGGCATGCCAGAGAGAACTTTTAGCATTATAATCTAACAGCATAATTAAAGATGAAAAGAGTATGTTGATTTTAGAATCTTTAGGAGACAGAATTTGTGATATCAAATTATTGATCGGCACAAAAGAAGATAGCATGGTCCCAGTTATCTGGCTTTAGAAAATGAAGCATAAAATATATAATGAGGCATCGGATATGAGAATGTTTATAAGTTTAGCATAGTACAATATTTCCCTTTAAATTAACTCTAAACTAGTATGGATCTAAAGTCAAGAAAACACCAAAATGAGTATGTATTTAGGAGGGCAGAAGAAAACCATGAGTTGTCAGTCAAAATGTGGAAACATTAGCATAGAAATGATAACATGAAAAATGAAGTAATAGAACTGAATGGGGTTACAAAGGAGAAAGCACTATAGAATAACAGTGATGGAAATCTGGGATCTATAGAGGAAAACAGTAATATACCATGCCTTAGACATCTAGGCAAGAAAGCTCTGAGGAAACAGGCAATGGTTCCACTAGGAGGAATACTGTTACTAAATCAAGTAACACGACCACTAAGGATTGGACGTTCAATATTTTGAAATGGTTAGAGGGGTGCCATATTAGCTATCAAAACCATGGTATATATGGACTTAGAAGAAACAGTGGCAGAAAGTTAGGAAATAAAGAGAGTAAGACTAAATAACCCTGGGATGATATTGAGCTTTGAAACACACACGCATACACACACACACACACACAACAACAACAACAACAACAAAAAACCCATGGCTGCCTCAAAGAGCAAAGGAAATTAATGAGTAATTTGTTTAAATAAACAGTAAATATTTTAATTTCAATTTCAATTTTTATCATTTTAATTAGATGATTTGCATATACATAATGATAACTAATGAAAACTAAACGGTATGAAAAAAGCACAATAAAATAGTAAAATACATAGAAATGTGTTATAACAGAATGCCATTGCTAAGGATTCAGGAGCATTACTGATCAGGAAAGAAAAGCTATCTCAAACTAAAATAATAATAATAAATATTTGTTTTTATTTATGTGTATATGTGCCATATTTGTGGGATTCTTGAGGAGGTCAGAAAAGAGCATTGCCTTCATTAGAGTTGGAATATAAGTGACTGTGTGCTGCCTAAAATGGGTGCTGGGAACTGAGCTGTCATTCTTGGCAAGAGCAGGCAGTGGTCTTACCTGCAGAACCACCTTTCAGCTTCTGAAAGTGAATCTGAAAACAGTTCCTAACAGAACATAATCTGTGATTTTAAAAAAAATTAAAATTAGCAACTAACTATTTTGTAGGTAGTTTTAGTTATTTGAGATAGGCAGTTAGATTTACTTCCTGAAATGAACCAGTAAGTTACACAGTACAGAAAAGAGAGCTGGGCAGATACTTTCAGGAACACTGAGGACAAAAGGAAAGAGAGNTGTGCAGGACCAGGTTGGAGTATAGATTCTGATGTTGCCCATTAAAGGAATTCCTGTTGAGTTCCTCCATATTCCTATGGTGAATAAGATGTGCAGTGTGAAGAAGGCTGGAAAAACGGGGATCAGAAAAACAAAATGTTGAGCATTTCACATAAACATTTGGGTTGCCTCCTTGGAAATGCTCACCATTAATTTAATACAGTTAGCAAGTGACTTCCAGATTTTACCACGAGTACTGAGTGGCTACCGTTTATGTACAGATAAGTATGGCCTAAAGATTCATGTACTGTTGGAGATATCAGGACCTGTACAACAAAAGCCCCCCAAATGGTATTTGAATTTGGGGTCTAGGAAATGATACAGCTGCAGTACAAGATCACTGTCTCCAAGAAGAGTGGTCTTCATCTATTAACAAGTCATGCACCAATGTAGGGCAATTTTCACTGAGACTGTGTAACAAGAGGTTATTGAACGTGTCCTGGTTTGTGGATTACTCTTCTGTTAGCATGATGAGCTAATTGACCTAGCAGGACTCCCAGGAGAAGAGCGGTTTCTGCTTGGTTCATCAGGAGGACAATTTGTTGTTTCATTTCCTCTTCTCATCCCATTGGGGAAATTGAATTGTGAAGAGAGTACCTACTGGGAGAGTTCAGAGCATGTGATGGAATACGTGACTTTTATTCATTTCTTTATTCATTCATTTGATACTGCTTTAATTAGCAAAAAGGGGATAGCTTTACTAGGCAGGAATGTGCTGTAATTTTGGTTCACATGAATCAGTTAATAAAATCATAAAGATCTGTCCAAGTGAGGGTACAAAACTTTCATGACATTTTAATTTGCAGTGATTGAGAAACTTTCTGTCTTCATAAGTGTTAGACATTCCATGCAGATACTGAAGATAATCAGTGGCTGCTAACTGTTAAAAACAAATTAAAAGTTTAGAAGAATTAATATTTGGGTCACATACAAATTTGAAGTTTTAATTTTGCCTCAGTAAATATGAAGTTCTTCTTTATAATAATGTACAAATATAGATTGTGAGCAGTTTATCCTCAAGTTTTAATACACTCAGAAATTTCTAACCACATTACTTTTTATCATTAGTGTGTGTACTCTTAGACAGCCACGAGGATCAAGAGATACAAATATAACACTGAGTGAAGTTTGGTAACTTATTCTGTATGTTAATCCTGTGCCTTAGTGAATTATTAACTATGTGAAGCAGCCTGGTTTATATTCAATCTAATTTAAAACCTCACATGTCTTCATGAGTACAGTTTTGTCTTGAGAATAATAGGCAGAAGAGTGGAATACTATATGACTAAAAGTTCTGTCCTTGAATAGGACAGTCAGGGTCCAAGTCTCTAATCAAACCATCAGCTCTGGACAATAGCTTACTTCCCTGAATGCCATGAGGTTAAACACGATGAGTGTTGATAGAAATGAAGCCCTGCTAAGAAAGAGTGCTGTACATTTGGGATTTAACAGGGGCTACTAGTACTCATGAAATCTTTCTTGATGGTCTTGCATAACACTTAATGCAAGATGTGTGTTTAAATACATGGTTTATACAATAGTGGGTAAAACAGAGAGAATGCTGCCTAGAAAATCTAGCATCCTTATCCCATTCTCTTTCTCTCAATCTTTGTCTAGCAACCAAAATTTTATTCTCTATTTCTAGATTAACTTTTTAAACACCTATTTATTATTAATAGTTAGGTAGTTTCCATTTGGGCTTTTAGGACCGTGGTTAAATTATCCCAAAAGAAAGCACTGTATCAGGCACAAAAACTAATATTTCAAAACACAAAGTAAAGTCTTACGTTGGAAACGTGCCAAGCTCAAAAGTATGCATGACTTCTCTTACATAAATTTTGTTCCTTTAAGTCCAAGAGTCTTTAATAAGAATCAAAATTATATTTTACTTTAAAGAGCTAAAATC
>LZPO01118740.1:0-15414 GCA_001675575.1 Neotoma lepida | reverse complement strand
CATCACAGAGGTATAAACTACAGATTGGACACTTCCTGTGCCTAGGTGAGTAGGAGAAAACTGAATCCCTGTGATTGTCCTGGGTTTCTTTGTATTATGTTTTCACAGGGCATCCCAAAGCCTTCCATTCTGTATGGAAATCATGAAGTAGTCTTTGGACATTAAACATGAAAGGGGTCTTCCTTTTGCTTCAGGGTGGCCAGGAAGAATGTGGAACATCAGATGTACTAAGATTTTGATTCTGTTATGCTGACTCTTACACAGATAATTTCCTGCTTCAGTTCAGTCCTGGATGGTATGTCTTTCATGCAGATGCTTTCATGCTAGGCTTAGTCCCACACTGCATGCTCTGGACTACAAATTAAGAGACATTTTCTACATAAATACTATTTCAGATCAGTTTTAAAGATAATGCTTTAGAAACTGTGGGAGGGGATTAAGTATTCAGAATGGAGAAAGATTACATGGAAGCAGACACACAATAAAAATCATGGTACTTGGCCAAATGGGGACAGTCAATATATTAGGCCCCTTAGTCAGGTCAAAAGTATACTTAGTAAAATGTCAGTAAGAAAATATCAGTAATATCTGGCTGGCCTAGGCATGAGGTCTGCCCCAAATGCAGACAAGTGGGCAGAGCCCCTAAAATATAGGGTAGAAGATGGGTAGGAAGCTGCATCATAGTTCAGACACCACAATCTACAGGATCTAAGTGTTCCAAGGCTGAGTAATTACAAGTGTAAAAATACTTGACTTTTGTGTACACTGAAAGGAGGAAAGATTTTGCTTGGTAAATGGAAAAGCTGACTTTAGACAAATTGAATCAGTTTACTGTGAGAGGTAGGACATATGATCAAGTAGCTGTCTTAGGNAAATGAAGTGGTGAGTATTCACATTACAGAAATGGTGTCCTGTAAGACAAATTTCTAAACAATCTTGTTAAATAAAAACACAGGGCCAGAAATAGGGTGAAAATCTGACAGAGATCAGAGGAATTAGGAACAGCCGCCAGCCTCACCTTATCAATGCCACTGCTTCCAAAAGAGTGTCTGACTTCCTATATCTCCACGTCTATATTCCTTTTTGTTTTGTTTTCCCATTGGCTCACTCAGGCTAGCTACATCACTTCCTGTCTGTATAGACCTCCAGAATTCTATGGTTGATGTTGAGATTAAAGGCGTGTGTCTCCACACTTGACTCTTTCTAGCATGACCTGGAACTTATAGAGATCCAGACAGGCCCTGCCTGCTAGATGATAGGATTAAGGGTGTGTGCTAACATTGCAAGGCTAGCAGCTGACCTTGTTCCTCTGATCCTCAGATAAAATTTTATTGGAAGACATAGATAAAATACCACCACAGTGTCCCTTCTTCATTTGAAATTCTTTTCCTGAGAAATATTGGAGTTACATTGGCGAGCAAAATAGGCTTCTAAAGCTTAATGCAACTTCCTTGGGGACACTCACATTCAGTAGATAGCTGTAGATGTATTATAATTGTGCTGTTACCAGCTGTAATGATCATTTTGATGAGAACCAAACTGAGGGGTGCAGTGGAATATGCGGAGGGGCCTGGTATGAGTTTCTGCAGGCAGTGTAGAGGCACACAGGTATGAGCAGACAAGAGGGCTGGGATGAGAACTTTGTACAGAGGTCTTGAGGGAAGTGCCTTGAAAGGTGGAACAATTTTCTAAGTTTAAGAACAATGTATGTGCTTACAATTTTGAAGAGGAATAACCAGAAGCATTCTCAAGAAACTACAGACACTGCTCTGTATGCCTTATATGCTTTATGGCTCATTAAAATCTCAACATAAAAACATCAGATTTACTTTCTTCATTTTCACGAATGCTGAGGCTCTGACACTGAGCTTTCCACCTGGATTTTGGTGTTCCTGCCAGTGCAGAACAGCTTCATAGGCGTTTCACTAAGACCTTTGTCATCTTACACATGTGTTGATCTTTTTCTGATTCCTATTCTGAGCATATTCTGTAACTTCAAAATTTCATAGTTCTTACTACATCAAAGCTAACATGGAAATTGCATTTCTTGGCAAATTTTTTGGTATTCTCTTGCTATATGTAAAAAATATATTATCTTGTTCTGTAATGATTGTGATTGGTGATGAAATTCTAATATACTTTCTATCTTTTCTTAGTAGGGTTAGTCTATTGTGCTGAGTATATCAATGAAGTGGCTGCAATGAATTGGAGGTAAAGTCAGCTTTTTGTGCTCTTGACTGTGTCTTAGGAGTTTCCCTCTGTAGTAGTATTGTCATATGGAACTTTGTAAAGAAAACATGAAACTTATAGGGAAATTGAGGATGTCAGGCATTGTGGCCACATAAATATTGAGCACCCTGTACATATAGGTTTAGGCCTTAAGAAACAAGCAGTTAAATATTTTTGCTATTGTTAACTGAAGACTAATAATTTTATTTTATTAATAAAAATAATCAAGAGAATAGTCAAAAGCTCCTCATTGAAGCTAAAACAAAAGTCCCAGTGCCACTTTTGAGATAACTCCTTATGGTCAGGGATGCCTTAGAGGCTTACAAAACAATGAGATATTTTAAGAATGGCGTAACTGTGTTAAATGCACCACATGAGCTCTTAAGGTGCTGGCCAATAAAGTTACAACCTGTGAGGAAATATTAGGAGTATTATAAAGTAATTTGAGTTTCAGAATTCAAAAGTTGGGAGTTTTAGATGTTATTATTAGGGAGTAAGTGGTGCTCTTGAGTCCTTTCCCCTGCCCTCTCCCCTTTCCTCACAGAAACATCCTCACTATACCTGGACAGTGCCAGAACCTCCACAGTCATCGCCCTGCTTTCCCAGCCCCAACCCTGGCACCTGAGTTGTCTTAACTGAATCTCCTATCTCAGTGCAGATTCAAGCATTCCAAACATACTCCAAACATTACAATGTATCCCTAATCACTCAGAGAAAGGCACAGAACTGTATTCATGCCCATGGCCTCTGCTACAGCCCTCCTGCTGGCCCCACGGCCACCTCATATTTGTATTGATCCCTTCTCCAGGTCAGAGGCTGATCTTGACTTCTCCCCATCCATAGATTCCCATGTTCCCTGCTTTGTTTGCATAAGTCAGACTAGCATTCTACCTGAACTTCTTCTCTCCAGAAGGTAGGCTTTCTTTAAGAGTAAATCTGTCCTTACTGTTCCTTGCTGTAACCCATATCTCATGTAGCAGGTTTGCAATCACTGTTACTGGGTCAGTGAAAACAGCTGTCTAGCATATTTCCACACTACCAAGAGAGAAATCACCATAGACAGCCCCTACCTTCTGCTGCCTGGCTCTTTACCCTTGAGCAAGTTGGAATCATGCAGCCTTCAAGTCTCTTACACAGAAAGGCAGTTACTTCACTGAGGTGGTTGGGAGCAGGAAGTACTAGACACAGTACTTTCTTAAGTAGCTGTAGCAGGAATGCAGCTCTTACTCTGTAATTTATGAGAAACATCAGACCTGTTTCTGTGCAGTTTTGAGAGTTTAAGTCATTGTGTTACAATTGATGCAAACTCTCCAGTGAACCCAGACTCTTAACTGCTGTTCTTCTGTCACCTCCCAGGACTGAAAGTCCAATAATTATTTTTGTTTGTTTGTTTCTAAAACAGATTGTTTGCAAAATATCAGTATTTTGATTCCCGGGGGATGTTCATTTCTATCGTGTTCTCAGCACCATTGCTGTTCAATGCTATGGTCATTGTGGTATGTATGGTACAGACTTTTTATGTCCTGGGTTTCTTCAGTCGTATGCTTTCCAGTTTTAATCATGACTTCAAATGATTTTAGATTATGTGGATACAGAAGACTTTGAATGTGATGTCTGACCTAAAGAATTTGCAAGAAAAGAGAAAGGAGAGGAAAAGGAGAAGAAAAGAAGAATAATGCCTTGCTGTTGCTGCGGATCTTGTATTCCCTCTAACTTGGTTGTTTCCAGCTGTAAGCTGCACACGGCCCAGATGTCCTCTGTCACCTGACTCATGGTTTGGAAAATGGTTTTTATATTTTACACCCACAAAGATGGAGGCCTCACTAAAGCTCTTTCTTAAAAGAACTAATGATGTCATCTGGATGTATGGTGAATGTGGACCCACATTTGCATGGTGGGAGCTTTCTGGTTCAGCCACAGGAAGAGACCTGCACAGCTTTTCACACTTTGCTGGTAGACCTCAGTATATAACTAGAGTTCACTCAATTTTGAGTGTGGAAACGAAGAAATAAAACAGTGCCATCCTGCTGTGGCACCACTACCTGCTCTCTCTCCTGTTTCTAGCCGGTAGTGGTCACTCTCAGTTAAGGATTATTTTGTTCCCCCAGAGACTTTGGTGACATTTGTCACCACAGATGGTCAGGTACTTGTGTCTGTTGGGTAGAGACTAGGATGCTGGAATCCCACAGGGCACAGGACAGCCCCATTGTGGAGTATTGTTCTGTATATAATGTCAGCAGTACCCAGGCTATGGGAACTGTGGGACAGGTTTGGAAAAGAATGCAGTGTTTCAGTTCCCATGAAGCTAAGCCTCTAAAGAATCGAGTTGGGGCTATGCCACTGAAAATGTTTTGTTTAAAAATACTAATCTAGAATGGAAGCTGTAAAGTCAAGACTCCATGGAAAATAGCATGTCAAATGAACCGTTTGGTTTTGTTTTTTCTGGGTACAAAAGTATAAATACTTGCATACTCAGTGAATGACTTAGTTGTTTCTACACAGACTGACAAGTGCAGACCAGTTCTTCCTGGGTGTCACATGCTGAAGGTTGTCGAGCAGATAAAAGGGCATATTGCTTCTGTTTTGTCAGATATCCTTAGTGTCTATAGAATCTGGAGCAATAAATCTCCAGAAATTACAAATGACTGGAGACTGAGAAACAGTATTTAGTACTGGGAATTCTGTAGACTCTTAGCTTTAAAGAAATAATTTGGGAATTATTTTTTTCTTTATTTAATAGGAATTTTTTCCTTCCTAAATGAAACATTCTTCAAAGTTCTAAAATAAAAATCTAGATAAAAGTATTTAAAAGGTTAAAAGAGACAGTCTGATAGATTACAGTTATGTTCTGAAACCCAGATATACAGTTTTAAATGTTTATGAACTTCAGGCTCTTAGTAGAAAGCCTACTGACTGAATTGTGACAATCCGATAATCCTAAGGTGTGAATTTGTGGCTCCTTTGTGAAGCCACTGCAGCACTTAACCTGAATTGTGTTCTCAATTTCTTGATTTGTTCCACTTTTACATTGAACAAAAGTACCAAAGGAAATAGCATAGTATAGTAAGTCAATTTTTAAATTAAAAAAAATCATACTGTTAAGTCATGGACATTGTATCTAAGGGTATATCTAATTATGTGTTTCTGAAAATTACTGGTTCAGGCTGTTTAATGATTTTTATGGTTACAAAGGCACTTACTATAACATTGATTAGTCTCACAGAAAATAAAAACAAATTGGTCAGTTATATTTCGTTAGATAAATCTGAAGCAGGAAAGTGTCAAGTAGATCTAGAACTCACCAACCAGATCTGTTCCCCTTGACCTTTGTGTCCAAGGCTTGTGGTGCAAAATGGATCAGAGAGTGGTCGAGCTGCCTGAGTTCTGTCCAGGGCAGCTTCATGGGTGTTAGAGAGACTAGAAAGAGAGGAACTAGGGCACTTGTGGATTCTGTGCATTTTAAGACAACACTGTTACCAATCACACATTGTTTGGACTGCCTATATTTGGAACCATCCGACTTAATCTAGTTTTTCTCTGATAAAATAGTGCAAAGGTATGGTTTACTTCACCATATGTTGATATTAATACCTCAGACTTTATATAACCATGACCTATGCCTTGTCTCTGCATATGTGATTGTGGATGCACATGTGCTTAACTTTTTTTTTAAAAAAGGAATATTTTGGGTTGGAGAGATGGCTCAGTTGGTACTTCCCTTTTAAGCATGAGGACCTGAGTTTGAACTCACTTAAAATTTGTGCACAAATTATAATCCCAGTACTGGAGATGTGGAGACAGACAGATGTCTGGAACTCCCTGACCAGCCAGCCTACTTGGCTGGCTCAAGGCCAGAGAGACTGTCTCAAAAATGAGATGGGAACTTATGAGATGGCTCAGTGAGTAAGGGTGGTGCTGCCAAGCATTACAGTCCAAGTTCAGTTCCTGGAAAACTCACTTGGTGGAAGGAAAGAACCAACGTAGCTATTTTAAAAAAAACATAGTAGGCATTCCTGAGGAGCAACACCTGAGGTGGTCCTCTGGCTTTCACACATAACACATACACAAATGTTTTGTGTTTTGTGAAATTCACACTCAGTGGCTAAAATTATACTTTGAAGAATTGTCTTAATATTTTGTCCTTATATTAAAGAAAACCCTGCAAGCCAGAATTATGAACAAGCAATTATGTTTGTCAATGCAGCTCTGAGGATTTTACAGATTTGACCAGTGCTGTGTTCACACTTCTATACTGCGAGGTTCACAGGCAGTCTGAGAGACATAAGGAAACATTCTTTTACTAAGTAGTTATGGAAAGCAGAGGAAAGGCCTGTGATAACCATTTTACACATTCTAGCCAATGAAACCTTGTTTGTTGATTACTGTGCATTACTATACAATAAAATATGTTTGATAATATACAATGTGCTTTCCCTGGTGTGTGTGCGTGCATGCGTGCGTGCGTGTGTGTGTGTGTGTGTGCTGAATCTAACCTTGAGCCAGGTTTCTCTGTAGTGCTGGTTTCTTGGTCTCTGCCTGTGATCCTCATACTGCTGGAAATGCAATGATGTCAGCATCAGTAGAAGAAAGTCAATATGGAGATGTGTAAATATGAAAGCCATATGTGGGTCTGTTATTAACATCCTGTGAGAAATGCAGTGGCAAGGTACTGTGATCATCTTCTCTCCACAACACATCCTTGTGGACGTGAAGTGTTCATAAGCCTGCTAAGACTCAGAACAAAGCTTCAACATTCTTCAGCAGATATTGGAGTCTGGCACACAACTGGCTCTGTTTCTGAGGGCCAAAACTGATGACTTTCCTTGGGTAAGGACACTCACAGAGGAGCCCCCTGGGTGTCTTAAGTGGAGTGTTGGGTGATGTGATGTTCTGCCAACCAGCCTATTCTTTATTAATGTTTACTGGGGTCAGCTGTGGTCAGGGAGTGCCTGCCCCACATTCACTCATTCATATAGAAGATAAGGAATGGACATCTAAGTGCCAGAGACTGTCAAAGTGGATATTGTGAACCAGTGGTTGGAGACAGGGTATTTTCAGAGAGTTAAGTTTATACAGTCATTCTTTGGTACCCACAGGGAATTGAGTCCAGAATCCCTTTCAGATACCAAAATCCTCAAGTGCCCAAGTCTCAAATTAAAATGGTATAACATCTGCACAGAACTCACACACATACCCATATAGTTTAATCTTTAGATGACTTAAAATATCCAATACAATGAAGACACTATGCAAGTCATTGCTATGCTTTTTCAGAAATGATAATTTTTAAAAGTAGCCATTCATGTTCAGTATATATATGTAGTTTTCCCCTTGAACATTTTCTGTCCAAAGTTGCAGGAATCTAAGCACATGAAAGCCAGGTTGAGCACTGGAAGTGCTCTGGAGAGAAAAGTGGTGCAGGGAGGCTCTTAGCAGTGTATTGTGTTTTAAGCAGTTCCTGAAGGGAGAGAATGATGGGACCATTGTAGGGTTGGGACAAGGTACAGGCAGCCTATGGGAAGCCAATTTCCAACCTGAGGGACCCCAAGTCCCTGAAACCTGGAAAGACTGGCAGTCCTGACTGACATGGATGCCCATGGCAGGGCTGTTTAGGACAAAAGCAAGGCCTGTGTTGTAGCCTGTGTTCAGGCTGTTCTGGCTTGAGCAGGCTGAGAAGGAACAGGAGAAAAGTCATGAGGTAGTTGGCAGGGACTTAAAACCACAGATATGGGTTTTCTTCTGATGCAGATATGGATGGGGTAGTGGGTTCCGCATGTTCTGGGGAAAGAGATCAGGTGTTTCTCAGTGGACAACAAAAGCATGAAGCAAATGTGGAGGAGTGTAAGTTGGTGGGAGGGACCAATGAGGCTGCTGGAGACTAGCAGGAGAAAAGGTATCCAGGGCCAGACCTGAAGGTAAGAGATGCTGCTGCTCAGAGGAAAAGGTATTAAGCAATGCCTCAGCCATCTGGCCTTGCCTGGAGCCTGTTCCGTAGATGTAGGGCTAGAATTGTCACCAATGGGACATCTTGTCCAGCAGACTGTTGCTGCCTTATTCCTCTGCAGATTTTTTTTTCTTTTTTCGTGATCTACAGTTTCACTGTGATATATCTAGGTTTGTCTGTATTTGTCTTGTATAGTTAGTTATCAAGTTACCAATTTTGGAAATTTCTAGCTCATGTTTTTTTCACATAGTAATTTTATATAGAAATATATGAAATGTAACAGGAGCTGAGCTCCGAATTGCAGGCAAGTAGGTGCATTCTCATAGGTGAAGAGGCCTCTGTAAAACTGGTGTCTAGCATGGCCACTGGCTTCAGAGCCCACACTTCTCCACCTACAGTATTCCACCTTCCTGTGTTGTGTTTCAGGGGTTTCTGTAGACACCAAGTGAAACAGCAGCTCTGTGTATATTGATTCCAGTTGCTGTCAGTACATTGATTTTCTGGCTTTTTAATAGTTTCTTTTTGTTTCTAAAACTAGTGCTAACCCCATGTAAATGGGATTCTAGAAAAGCGGAATGTCTTAGTTTGGGTTCTATTGGTGTGATAAAACACCATAACCAAAAGCAGCATGGGGGAGAAAGTGTTGATTTCATCTTATTCTTTCACATCACAGTCCGACATAGAAGAAAGTCAGGGCAAGAAATCAGGAACCTAGAGTCAGACACTGAAGCAGAAGCCCAGGAGTGCTGCTTACTGGCTTGTTCCTTCTAGCTTGCTCAACCTTGTTTCTTGTACAAATCAGGACCACCTTCCCAGGGATGGCACTGCTTGCAGTGGACTGGGCCCTCCCACATCTATCATCAATCAAGAAAATGCCCCAGAGGCTTACCCACAGGCCAATTGGTAGGGACATTTTCCTCAATTGAGATTCCTTCTTGCCAGATAACTAACGTGTGTCAAGTTGACAAAATACCAACTAGGACACAAGACCAAAGGGAATCTATACCTATAGGCTTTGTTTCCTTGATATTCTCTGTCAGGCACATTTGACACATCACAGGCTTCTGCATATTGCTTGTGGGTTGTGTCTCCTGTGGCCTTCGACTGACCCTCTGCAATTACCTCTAAGTTGTAGCTCCTGTGATGGGCTTGGACCTCCTGTTTTAGGAAACCAGGCAACATTGCTTACATGTCTTTAGCAACAGAAATGAGTCATGGTGCCTTCTGCGATTGGAGGCAGCTGATCTATGCATGTCTCTGTCCATTTCATGTGGAGTAATCCCAAAGTCCCTGCCTCAGGATATTTAGTGCTCTTGACTCCCACTGTCCCATCTGCTTGGAATTTTTGCTTTCTATTTCCGCTCTTTACCCAAGCTCACCTGTGCTGTATTTGAAACATCCAGTATGTTTGGAACAGGTGATCGTGGTCACCATCATCTTTCTCTGGAAGCCTATCTTCTGTCATGTAGCTTTTCAGTCACTTCATAATTACAATACTTCTATTATATAACCTGATTGTCAAATATTTCATAGTAACCAAACCAGGTAAGGCCAGTTTCTGGTGTGAAGTTGCAGTTCTGTACTGATCACCAATATAAATGAGACAGACACTTGTCACCTTCAAGAACTGCTTTACCTTT
The DNA here is from genome assembly GCA_001675575.1 of Neotoma lepida. Taxonomy (NCBI): domain Eukaryota; kingdom Metazoa; phylum Chordata; class Mammalia; order Rodentia; family Cricetidae; genus Neotoma; species Neotoma lepida. The sequence goes on along the minus strand of LZPO01118740.1, from coordinate 5,601 downwards.
CTGTGTTATTGGCTGGGGATAAATTTCTGTTTGTCAAAGTTGCTTAAAAAACAACTTTTTATGGCAATTGTTTATAGTTATGAAGTATTGTTAAGTTAGTATTCAAATGGATATCTGGGCATCAGTTATACATGTGTCCTGGGATCAGTCTCCACTTAGTCACAACAGAAATGTTTTTGTGGTTGACAGGTAAAATCCCACTGTTCATTGTATTTCCTTGGTTATCAGTGAAGTTTGTTTAACATTGCCTTTCTCTCTATAGCCAGATCACAATACAATTTACTCTTCATATTGCACTGTAGTCTTTACAAGTACACTACTAATTTCTTGTCAATATCAACAACAGATGCAAATGCATTTGTCTGCTCTGTCTTTGAATTTGATCTGTGTTAAAGTTCTGTAAGATGCATAATTGTGTACTGAGTAGGTCTGAGGGCTGAGCCTCTGATCACTGAAGGCTGAGGATGTCCTCTTCATCATAGTCCCAGACAGGAAAAGGTACAGGGGTTGAGGAAGTCTGCATGGCATCCTCTCACCTGTCTTGGGTGTAGGGGCATGGTCATACTCAAGCATCTACTTGGAATATTTCATGGGATCCATGGGTGAACATCACTATACTTTCCAGGCCCAGCTCCCAAACACAGCATTTCAGTGGCAAGAATATCTAGAATCTATGAACTTGATTACTGAAGCCATGACTCTCTTGTGAGCTCTTTTGCAAAGAACTATGTGTTTGTCCATGTGGTCACTGGGGCTAGTCATTTTACTTTTAGATCTTCTCCATAAGTTTCAGATATGATAATTACAAAGTCAATAGAAATTTTAGGCAATGCATTTTGATAACATAAAAGTTTATTCAAGGATACGTCAAAACATTTAGTGTACAGAGTTATGTTTTACTTTTGAAGCAGGACAAATACCTTGACAGGATCTTGTCTGTCTTCAAGTGTGACTCTCAGACTTAACTGATTCTCCTTTGTATTAAATTGATTGTCCTCTAATTGGATGTATGCTTTCCATAGGCCTGCAGTTGTGTGCAACAGATGGGTGACTTGGAAGTCATTTGTCCCATAGAGGTTCCTATTTCTTAGGCCAATAAAACAAAAATGTCAAGTGCTCTGGTTCTGCTCTATTACTTACTTTTCCCTTAACCTCCAGAGGGCGCCAAAGCTCTATGTCACCTACCATCAGACACTTAGCAGCCCAAGTTCTAGTTACTGGAGAAAATGTCATTCCGAAAGATGATCTAACACTTTTTGGTTGAGAAATATCTTCCAGAGCTAAAGGAACTGGACAAAGAATGGTGATTTTTTTTTTTACATTTGAACTGGATTAACAAACACATTACATTAACAAACACATAATAAGCTGTGCAGTTAGTTATCTGTCAAAACCACACTAAAACATATGTCCTACATGTGTACACAGTACACATACAAAGCACACAAATTGACTTTCCATTGCATTATCAAACAGTGATCTTAAAATAGTTGTATCAAGGGAAGAAAGGAGAGTAAACATGAAAGAGATGATGAGTAAGTAATTCACTTACCATTTCTTAAGTAATACATGATCTCATATGACATTGAAATGAGTGGAGGTGGCTGCTCAGCACCTGCTATGTGCTTAGCATTGAGGTGCTGGCATTGTACAGGAGAAAGATGATGCCTTGCATGAAAGCTTTTGCCTCAGGAATTCTGAGCAAAGCATATAAGTTGGACACTGAAGGAAGATAAGGCTCCTGGAAGCTTCAGCTCCAGGCTTAGATATTCAGACTACTAGGAACATTCCTGATCCCTCAATAAACAAGGCACTGGGGACTCAGGAACCTGCCTCAGGATTACTCTTTCTTTGTGTCCCATATTTCCTGCACACTGTGCCTTCAGTGCACAGTGAGTACTGGTGCTGTTCAGCATTAGTTCTTCACAGTCACATTTGAACAGCTTCAGAAAGCCAGGTACAGGCCATCCTTATCTTCAAATGCTTAGACCTGCCATTCCTAGACTTTAGGGTTGGGTCAATTCCTGGAAGTGATGTGGCTTGGGGAAGAAGGAGAACCAGAGAAAGCCTTGCAGAGGGACCCACTCTTGGAAGCCAGATACTGAAGCCACCATGGAGATGCAATGGAAGGTGATGGCAGCAAGAAGGGAAGGGAGAAGAGAGCAAGAGCAGAAGAGGCAGAGAAAGACTGAAGCAAGTTCCAGGTCTAGGTGGCAGAAGGAAGTGTGGGATGCACTGGAAGGCAGAAAGTTTTCGGCCAACAAAGGGCAACAGCTCAATTATTAATGCAACCAATATTCATGTTTACATCTATATACCCTTTAACTTTTCACAATACTACAAAACAGATACCTTATTTGTAATGTAAAAAAATTTAAAAAGGAAACCCAGAAAGAGAAGTGGTTTCCATGCTCAACCCCATCATGCTGGGGGAGAAAGCCTATGGGTCTGCATCTCCAGAGCTCTTTGTACAGATCTTGCTAGCCTTGTCTGTGTTACCTTGTTCAGTATCTCTGTTACCTTGGTGCCTGTGGTGAAGACTGAGGTCTACCCACTGAGCCACAGCCAGGCCTTCTCTCTTTCTCAATTTCAACACCCAGAGTCTGGCTGGAAGCCAAGCTCTCACTGGATTCCTCTAGCCCCAGCTTCTCCTGTCTGTATGCATATAAGACCCAGTCCACACCCTGCTGCCATTTTAGAGTCAAAGTCATTTCTCCAGAGTCAGTTGGACCTCAACTTTGGGCTGAACAGAACAGTCTAGAATCAATCATGCCAGTAAGGCAAATGCTGGGAAGCTATAGACCTAGAGGATGGACAAGTGTGGGATCCTTCTTACTTCCAGGAAAGCTTGGGGTCTACAGGGGGAAAAGGATGAAGTATAACAAAAGTAGATTGCCCAAACTACAAGCTTAGTCAGGAGAAGGCTTATGTTTGACTGAGAGAGAAAGGGAAATGGAGGAGATAAGAAAAGAAGAGGATATGGTAGAGTCGAGTCAAGTACAAGGTTACCCACTGTAGGTGACCTCCAGACATCTGGAGGGAACACTGGTTCACACAACATCTCTTCTGAACATGGTATGGCACAATGGATTCTTTATTAACCTCTAAGGTTAATGTTTAAGTTCATACTTCAAAGTATGACTCACTTTCTGGAGATGTCATTTTCCTTTAGTCCCTGGATTATCTGATGTGAACTAAAAACTGGAAGACAAATGACAAATGGAGTTTCATCTCTGTAGACTTGAAGTCCAGTCTTGTGTGCTTCAGAGAGCAGGATGCACCTGGGAGTTGCTAGGTGTCAGCTATGGTATTCCTTTAAAGTATGGTGCAAGTTTGAGCTAAGTCATGATTTAGTGGAAACTGCTTAGGTGCTCTGGAGAACAACATAGCACAAGGAAGTAAAAGCCAGCAAATGAGAGAAACAGGTTTGTTGTCTGAGTCTCCCCTAGGGTCCTACATGTCAAAGATATTCAGGCTTCTTTGTGGCAGATTAATGACCAAAACTAAAGGGAAAATATGTATGGTTTGAATTTTCCTCAAAACTTATCTTCGAATAAATACAAAGAAAGTAAACATTGCCTCTACTGTTTTAGTAACCATAACTATACTAAGAAATGATGACAGCAGAAGTTAGAGTTTGTATGTAAATCAGACTGCAAGTTCAGGAGAGAATATATTCCCTTGGAGTTTTGCCAAAGCTTAGCAACAGCAACAGTCTTGAGTATTAATGGTAATTTCTTTGAAGTTTATGGAGGTCACTAAGTTAATGGATCTTTTCCCTCTGTGTTGGTTTTTTTGTTGATTCTCCTGCAGCTGGCCCTTTCATATCTCTGGAAAGCCCCTGTGCTAGCTTGTCTGAGGACAGCACAGGCTCCCATCCAAAGATCAACTTCCTCACTGCTACTGTATAACATACAAGGCCGGCCTCAGTGGGTGTGAACAATATACTCTAATCTTCTTGTGGACTTGCAGTTTTGTTAACTGGCTTATCTTCAACGAGTTTTGGCTTTTTCCAATACTCCAAAGCTGATGGTAGCAGGGAATCCAGGCTCTCCACTGCTCACTCCCAGAATGGGGGGATTAGCACTGACCATCATAAGGGAGAGCTGGGCCAGGAACAGTTCTCCCTGTCACAACATGGAATGTAAATCCCAAGAATGAACATCCCAAAGTACAAGTAACATCACTATGTCTACACTGCTCCTAAGCCCTTGAAGATCAAATGCAATTACCTATCCAGTGGTGTCACTGACCCATTTTCCCCACTCAGAGCTGCCTGTCCACCCTTCTAAAACTGAAGCCCTAAGCTGCTTCAGTCATTCTTAGACTCTTATGAAGCAGTGCCCCCCTTATAATCTTGGGTGGGGCAATAAGGTCTATCTATTGGAGTCTGACCTCCCTGACCTACACAGTAAACATATCCTCTCTCTGAGACTCAGTGACAAGTTTGGCCTCTGCTTAGGCAGACCTCTTCAGAGGTCAGAGAGTTCACAGACTAGCACAAAGCTTATTTCAGTGTGTAATCAGCTTGTGAGAAAACAGTGTACTGTGTTTTATTAAACTTACCACATTTTAATTTTTCTTTTCAGAAAATAACATCCATAGGTGGGCCCAAAGGAAAAATCTGGACATATTGCCATTTAGGGACCAGTGCACTAGGTCCACACCTAAAGGAAGGGAGCTCAGGAGGTGTCTTTGTGTGTCCAGCCCCTGGTGTCTGATCCACAGACTTCTACATTCCATCCTGCTTCCTGTATTAAGACTAATGGTTACAGCTGTTCCCTCACTGTTTCAAGTCCCTACTATAAAACTAAACCAAAAAAACATTAGAAGGGGAGACGGCAGTGGAGAGGATATGGATAGGGTCTGAGCTCCAATCTGTACTTGCTCACTGTGAAGACAGTCAAGGCTGTCTGAGTAAGTTTAGTTGCAGAGGAGCCGGACAGCCAACTTCCAAGTAACCTCAGTCAGGGCCACAGCCTTTGCTGTAGAGAAATATTAAAATTGCTTTATAAGAAAGGTTGGATAAGGATATTCTCAGGGGAAAAAAGAAATGGTCTGTACAAAGTTCATACAACATGAACAGTGCTGTTGTATGAAGATAAATCAAAAAGTAAGAAAGGTTGAATAAGGATATTCTCAGGAAAAACAAAAGAAATAGGCTGTACAAAGTTCATACAAAATGAGCAATGCTGTTGTATGCAGGTAAGAAAAATAAATAAAAGAGATAAAATTTGAGAGGAAGAAAATAAAACTTGTCTTTAATCACAGATGGTATTATTTTTTACTCAGAAACCCCTGAATAAAGCATATATAGATGACATGATAAGACAGTTGAGAGAGATGGCTGACTACAATATCAATGCCCATTGTCTATTTTATTTAAAAAACAAAGTCTTTAAAGGTAGTCTTATAAAAGTGTGTTTTATGATCTATTAGCCAAAATATTCATTTCATGGAAACCAATGTAAAAATGTGTGAGATTTTTAGGAATAAAATTGCAAAATTGTTTTTAAAAGATGCAAGATGAGCCGGGTGGTGGTGGCACACGCCTTTAATCCCAGCACTCGGGAGGCAGAGGCAGGCGGATCTCTGTGAGTT
>LZPO01118738.1:0-15451 GCA_001675575.1 Neotoma lepida | reverse complement strand
CACTTGAGATCTCATGTCTTTGCTTGGGAAGGACACACACCTTTAATCTCAGAAGTGATGGCAGGAAGCAAAAAGGTATATAAGGCATGAGGACCAGGGACTAGATAGAGGCTTTTTAAGCAGTTCAGCTGAGATCCATTTGGAGGACTCAGAGGCTTTCCGTCTGAGGATTCGATTCGTGGAAACAAGATCAGCTGAAGTGTTGTCGAGGTGAGGTTGACTGTGGCTTGTTTCGCTTCTTTGATCTTTCAGCATTCACCCCAATACCTGGGTCTGAGTTTTTATTAATAAGATCCTTTTTAGATTCGTGTTACAGTATGTTGACTCTTGAACAGTCTATGCATACTTCAAGATCAATGCATTTAACACAGGGGTGGTTATCTTTCTAAATGTCAGATTGTATTGTCATCCAACCTAGCATCCAAATCACAGACAAGGGAGTTATTCTTGACTTAAATTTTGCTCAGTTCTGGCATTTCATTCTCCTTGACATTTCACACCTCTATTCTTTCCTCCTTCCTTTTTCAATCACTATTACAGATGATTTCTTCATTATCTCTCACATGATTACAGCCTCCTAAATGTTGACATTCAACCATTACTCTTCTATTTCATATTCTAAAGTAGCAGTTCTCAATCTGTGGGTCTTGATCTCTTTGGGAGTTGCATATTTGTTATTCTGCATACCAGATATTTACATTATGATTCGTAATCATAGTAGCAAATATACAGTTATGAAGTAGCAATGAAATAATTTTATGGTTGGGGATCACCACAACATGAGAAACTGTATTAAAGGGTCACAGCATTAGAAAGGTTGAGAACCACTGCCCTAAAGAGTAGTTAACATGATTTGTGGGAAGAATAGAATAGATTATATGATCTCCTTGTCTACATTCTTGCAATTTATTGTCTATACAATAAAGTCCAAGTCCACGTCAGTTCCTTATATGTCTCCTGATGTGATGCAGTATAACTCTTAGACATCCTCATGACCTACTAGCCATCAATTTCTTATGTTTCTCATGCTGTCCTTTCTGCCAAGATTTCCTTAGAATATCCAACCTTTGCATCCTCAGGAACATGGTTTTGTGCATTAGAAGGGTTTCTTGGGCCATCTACTCCAGCCATAACCAGAATATAGTCCATTCTTGCACTGTGCTACCTGCACTATATTGTGACAATCCTCTGGGTTCTTCTCTCTTTGAAACACCACATGCCCGTATATTCTTCAAATTCTGAAGATTCTACCAACATGTCTCTCATATCCACTTGAGGCAAGACATAGACACTTCGGTTTACCACGTTCAAATTACTTTGAGCTGTCACACACAGCCTCCATCCTTGCGAGGCAGCCTTTTCTATTGTCTCCCCACCTCCTCCTTGATCTCTGCTGTCCATTGTCTACATCAGAGTCAGCATTATTTCCCAGTGCCACATCATTTGCCTTCCTGCTAATATTGTCAATGAATAACCACCTTGACAGGCAAATTCAGTTCTCAATAGAGGTTTATTTTTTGTTATTGTTGTTGTTATTGTTGTTTTCACTCAGCACATTAAGGAACTATGCTCAGCATGAGTATACAGACTTTGCTTTTGCTTCTTTCTGTGCCTTTCTATAGTAAGCTTTAAATAGTTACTGCCTGACTGAATGGATGCTTTGTGACTCCCCTGCCTTCCTCTGTACAATTCCCACTTTCCACCATAATCCTAGAGTGGGATCTCATATTCACATTCTGTGCTACTGAATCCCAATGCTAGATGTGTCTAAGGTGTCACTAACTGCTACTTTCACTGAGTTTCCTGTCTTGTTTCCTCTGTGTGAAGTATATCTTCCTGACACATGGCAAGGTAATTGCCTAATTTCCTCTCTTGCCAAGGTCATGGGGAAAAATGCACACTCCTGCTAACATTATCCTGCCCAGTGGGCTTTAAGGTGCTGCCCTAAGAATTTAGCCACCACATCTGTTTGCAGCTCATTGACCAAGCTGTTATGATTGATAGGCACTTATTCCAACCGGTGAGAATATTTGCTTAATAGCAGGTTCCAAATACCACTAACTTGAAAAATGTATAAACTACTGCAATTCCTAGATGTTCAGCTTTAGTAGACAAAAATTGGTTCTGTCTAAATTACTAAGCCAGAAACTTAGAGAAGGAATAGTGACATATGAACAAAGCAGTCCAGGTGGACCAACAGAAACAGTCATGGACTAAAATAGAGGATGGTGACACTTCAGAGGGAAATATAGCTAATGAAGGACACCTAAATTTGTGACAGAACCCGGTTTCCAAGAGACATGAATAAATTTTGCCCTTTGTGTCAAGGGCCTTGCAAGCCCTTTAACAAATGTCACTCTCCAAAAGTTCTGAAAGGTGGTGACTGATCAACAATCAAGACCAGAATTCTTAAGTAGAGAGTCACCAATCTCACTTGATAGAGCTCTAGAGTGACAAGTACAAGTGATGATTAAAAGGTGAGTGAAAGGGCAATGAAGATGGGCCATAGATGAAGGCCATGTTTAATCTACTTCAGTATATCCCCAGTTTTTAAAGGATAAANGCCAATCATTGCACTTTGACCCTCAGTGTCTCACTTCATTGACAGTTTCAGCTTAATGTGTTTTACCAAACTGTAGAGAGAACACAGGATTGTCCAAGTACAAGGAGCCAGAATATTCTGTCCTCCTCACTGAGAACTCACCACAATGCCTTTGTCTTTCAGCTCATTAATTCTTCCTGGTCTGATGGGGCTCTTTGTAAATACTTTTCTTCTGGATCTTTCTCCATTGTCATGCTCTGTTTTCATGGTGCTGGTAAAAGGTGATGGTGAAAGATTTTGAGAAAGGTTGTCAAGACCCAAGTGGAACAGAAAACAGTTATTCCCCAGGTGGAAACAATATGTTGAAGTAGGGGGGTTATAATCAGTGTCAAGGATAGGTGGCATGAGTCTGAGAGGAACAGTGTTAGACTAGCAAAAAATAAATAAAATAGATCAAATTGAGTAGGAAGTTAGAGGCAACATCAGGGAAGCAAAGAAGGGTAGATAAAATCATGGATAGACAGTATTAAATCATATTCTAGGAAGAGTGGACATCTGCCATTCCCAAGGAAAGAGGGAACGTCTGAGTGTACCGGAATGATGCACTCCAGGGGTGCTTAAAGATATGCCAGGTACAGAAGAAACATTCATATCATTTAGGGCTCCATCAAAACTCTGAATCCATTATCTTTTCCCTCAGCCTGGCTAAGCCTCACTTCCATATTCAGCAGTGAGCTCTTGGGAGTCTTTGGGATATACAGCTCCATACGTGCATATGTTCCTTACAGCTTGAAATACCAAGGAACATACATACCTAGAGATAATTCTGAAGAGGTCCATTGAGTTCTCTTTTAGCTTAGTTTGAGCTGCGTGTTTATCTTTAAACCAATCACAGTGATGAGATGAAAGCCAGTCTATCTTTAACTCATGGAGTCTAGATTGCAATAACTTCCTCCAGGCTTTGTTGGGGGATTGAGTCCCCAAACCTAAGTAGTTTGTCTAACAGTACACAATGGTCTTTGTATATAATCTTTGAGCCACCACTTTGTTGTGCCTTTTGGATATGTCAAGGCTCAAGAAGGTCCAAGAGAGAATTTATAACTTTAAAATTAAGTCAGAAAGAGCCTTGGGCAACTCCAAGAAAGAGCTACGTAGGTATAAACCAATAACAAATAAATGCTCTTATTTTCTAAGCCATCTCAGCCTCTAATAANCAGTCTACTCTGATCAGTTCATCCCTGCAGGGCCTGGCTAGGTGAGTTTGATTTTTATTAAGTGTGCTTCTCTTCCATAATTCTCTTTGCATTCAGGGCCAAGAGAGTTACAGGCACATAGCCAAGTACCAGAGCAGTGTTACAGAAATCTGCTGATGGACGGGACATATTTCAGTTCTCACAGCTGGACTTGGCCACCTGGAGGGTTGGGTGACCTTGGGGCAGTCACTTAACCTCTCTGAGTTTCCTGCTCTCTGCTTTTGATGGAGAACTAATCCATTATTTTTGCCTTCCATGCATGGAGAGTTGTAGCTAGAGACTACATAGATGGCNGGAAGTCTGGTTGTATGCCAGATGGATGATTTATGTACTCTTAAATTACTGTTTTTGTCCAACTATGCTCACCTACTGCCCTGAATCTTCCCTCCTCCTGCTGCCCTGAGGAAATGATCTGTCATTTATGGCTCATGAGAAATTCTGTGAAATTAGTTCTCTCTGAGCCTATGTATGGGTGGGGATAACAGGATAAGGGAAAGCAGATGAAAACAGAATAAAGAAAACTGAAATGAAGACCTTGGAAGATAAAAGAGTTTAATTTCAAGCTTTGGGTTCAATCCTGACACTGACAAGAGAGTCCGTTTATTTATTTATTGTCCAGAAGTGCTAAGGTAATAGTCCCATGATTGGATTCAGTTCCTTGCCCTGTCTGTCCTCTGCTTACAGAGCTGACTTTGCAGATGAAGCTGACATGAAGGGGCCTCAGGAACTTTTCTGGATATTCTACAACTTGAATAATTTATCCACAGATAACAAAAACAATTTAACTTTAAAAGGAAAAGAATTATCAGTTGCTACCAACAAAAATATAATTATTAATTAATGCATCCAACTACATCCTAAGCAACCAGATGAAGCGACTTAACCATTTAACAAATATACATATCCAGATTGTCTTACATAGTCACACTCCCAGTCATTGGGAAACAATAATCGAAACAAATATGATATCTTCCCTTGTGGTACTTGAATTCTAGAAATAGGAAGTAAATGATAACCACAGAACAATTTCATATGTGGTAGCAGCTATGAAGAGAACAAAACAGGTATGGCTGTATTTGGAACCTATTTAGACATGATGGTCAAGCTTACCAAGGCGGTGTGTGTGTGTGTGTGTGTGTGTGTGTGTGTGTGTAAATGACAATGAAAAGATTAGGAATAATGAGCAGTTCAAAGGAACTGAGTATGCAAGACTAAAAGCTAGTAAGAAATTTCTCAAGTTCTTATTCACCATTTCAAAAAAACTCTCTTCTGGTCTGGCTGTCTCCACAGAGCCTGCATAGTTCAGTTTTTAGTGAGACTCCCTTTCTTAGTAGAACCAACAGTTTCCCATTCCTGGGGAGGTCTGCAGNACAGCTTTANGAGCTGGTGGAGCAACTTACCTGCAGAGGATAGGAAGGCATTTACATTCAGAGTTGTAAGAAAACTTAGTGCCTGAGACAGGCTGAGACTAGGTAAGACTGGAGACCAGGAAAGAGACACTTCTTATAATAGAAAAACATTTTAGGACTGGATTCTCTATTTCCAAATATAGGGGTTTCCTCAGGCCAGTGCCACATGGGATAGGGTCTTTATAGTGTTCTATCCTATGTTGTGTTTGGAAAAATCTCTCTGTGATCCCTAACATCTTTTGAAGGATGCAGAAATAACACTACCATGTTTTACTCACAAGAAAACTCCAGTTTCAGAGGACCAAGGACCAAGGGAAGAATATTCAAATTTAGAGTTCTAGTGCAGAGTTCAGGCCATCCAGTATATTGTACAGGCTTTAAAATTTACCAAAGAGAGAATATGGGAACTCTGGTGTCAGAAAAGGCATACAAATTTCTACTTCTTCCTCTCTCACTTCAGGTAAACACCACAACCCACTCATAGCACTCTTGACTATCAAATTAGGACCTTGCCTCAGTCCTAAAGATGGTGCTCCACTCAGCCACTAACAGTGAAGGAATAAATAGATCCTGTCTTCAATCTCGGATCATATGACCTTAAAGTCCATCTAACTTTTAATTGTTTGACTTTTTATTCCTTGTGATGATCATATTTAATCCAGCTAAGGTTTTTTTAGAAGCCTATGACATCCTGAACACCATGTATTCACTAATCAGTATATAAAATACGTATCCTGAAGTTGTATTCCTAGTAGTCTGGGGCAGCTGATAGGTAGGAATTGAAGCATCAGAATGGAAGCTGAGCTCCAATACCTAACAAAATGTCCTAGAAGAACAGAAGAGACAGAAGGCAATGTTTATTGGAGATGAGGGAGTCTTACATAAGGCAAAGCTAGGGTNCTGATGGGCAGCATGTGTTTTGAGTAGAACTTCCTGTAGATGGAAAACCACATGAGAAAATGTGTCCAGGCTTAGAGATAATTGGATGCATCAGAGAATTAACTCTTGAAAGCTGAGTGTAGATTTTACTTTGGATGCTTGAGTAAATGGACATTGCTTGAATGAGAATGAGGCTCATTAATAATAATAATGTGCATAATAAAATACCAAGAAGAACAAAGAAATCATGCTTATCATTAGGAAGTTTGTATCTGAAAGGGGAAATGGATAGACATTTTGGCAGCAGAAAATCTGAGCTCTGGTTCTGATTCTTTCATTTTCTTGTATCTAAAGTGCCAACCTTGATGAATCTGGAGCAGTGAGTGGAACAGATGCCTCAGGACACAAAGAACTTGATAAATTAGCAAGGTCTGCTTGGAGGGGAACAGTGAGCATTTCAAAACCATTGTCCCTTGTTTCCTAACCCCAGAAAAGCCTTTGCCAAGGTCCCTGAGTTCCATATTCCATAATTCCTAGGACAGTTCCTAGCTTACAACAGTCTCACAAGACAGCAGGAGGAAGAAATGAAACAATCTATTTCATGTCAACATGAAAACTCATTCACAATATTGGCAAGAAGAAAAGAAAACTCCTGGCTACTATCTGGTATTTTGAGATACAATCTGAAAAAAAAANTTTTGGTTCCAGCAACATCCTTTCTTGGCCATCAGCCATTTTAAAATCAGTCCCTTCTGGTCCATTACAAATTAAATAATCATAACTCTATTTATCAGGAAAACATACGCAGAAGGGATGTATGAGCCAGCAATTAGTATGAAGGATTCCAGTATTTCATTGACTAAAGCTAAAGGCCTTGTGGTGACTATTTCACTTGAGACTGTGAACATGCACTGTGGTAAGCAAAGCCTTCCAGGTTTCACATGACTCTACACTTCCAGTGTAATGTTTATTCAAATGGCTGCATTGGGAGTAGACACTTCCTAGCTTTTTCTAGAAGGTCTGCAATTACTAGGGGTATAGGAAAGTACCAGTAGGTCACTGTACTGAATGTCTTATTAAGCATATAGAGCATGTCTCACCCACTACTGTGCATAGGAAGTAGCCTTCCAGAACATGAACTTTTTCATTCTGTACATCTGTGAAAATACAGGCCTAGACAAAAATGTGTGTTTTAATAAACTATATAATATAAAGTGACCAGCCTCAGGGGGATTCTGCTTAGGTTTCCATCACAGTGGCAAGGTGACTTTTCAGTTGTTAACGTTATAGTTTTTAAGAGGCTTCTGAAGCCAGTCTAAGGATCTATTGCTGACATTCCACTATATGCTGCTCACTGTTCATGTCTGCTTCGAAATACTCTCACTATTCTTTCCTCTGTGCTTTTCAAATGCTACCATTTTTTTCATCTAGAACCAGAATCCCATGGCTGATAATGTAGCATGCTCTTTGAGAAATTGTCTTGAAAGTTAAGGACAGTCTAGCTAATGTCACCAGTCCCTGACATATATGTTTAAAAAAATTATAGTATGCTTAACAGAGAGTAATCAAAATGTGATTTATGATTTGACTCCTGGGTACTATCAATGCACATATATTCTCTGACCACTTAATTCTCTTAATAAAACATGCTCTGTTTATGTGTCATATCATTAGAGGATTACATACTTACTGAATGTGTGATCAGGCTGTGCATTTTAGAATAACTAGGAAAGATTTTAATGGTGATGCATCTTGTCTCTCAGGACATCCAGAGTCACTAGCTAAGTTATAGTATATTAACTAGAATTCTCTTAAGTGCTGTGGGATGTCTTTGTGTATGCTGTGAATATGTATCACTCTGATTGGTTGATAAATAAAGCTGCATTGGCCTAAGGCAGGGCAGGATGGAGCCAGGCAGGAAAATCCAAGAGAGGGACAGGAAGGAGAAAGGTGGAGTCTAGGGAGACACGGTGAACCTCCACGGAAGGAACAATATGCCAGCAGACTGGTAAAGCCAGAGAACATGTGGCAAAATATAGATGAATAGAAATGGGTTAATTTAAGATATAAGAGCTAGCTAGCTAGAGGCCTGCCATAGACCAAACAGTCTGAAAATAATTTAAGCCTCTTTGTGTTTATTTGGGACCAAGCAGCTGCGAGATGTGGGAGGGAGAGATTTGTCCCGATAGCTGCCAGGCAGGACACAGGAAAACTTCTGGCTACACTTGATGAACAGAACTAATAGAATGAATGTATATTACAGAAGAGATTTGTCAGAGTGGCTTATCCAGTTCAGACTGGATGGTCTTACAATGGCTGTTTGCATGACACAGAAGCTGAGAATCCAGTAGCTGCTCAGTCTATAAGTAGCCTTAATCTGGTGATGTAGATTTGGAGGATTTTTGGAATGATGCTGGTTTTCAGTCCATGTTGGGAGGCTGAAGAAGCTGAGTTCCAATGCTGGCAAAGGATGACAATGGCAGTGGTAGGGACAGGGACAGTATAGTCACCATTCCATCAAGGAGCAAAGGTGGGCTGGCAAAAAGCAGTTCTTGGAAATCTTTTCACATCTGGGCAGGCACTGGAAGGTGCTGCCCACTAGAATCGTCTCACCCCTAAGTCAATCTTTCCAAAAAATATTCTTATCGATCCACCCAAAGCCATTCTCTTGGTTGATTCCAGATCCAATATGTTGACAGCCTAGATTAACCACTACATATAGGCTTATCTGAAATTACACCACCTCCTTGAAAGGGACCTTTCATTTGATGCCATACATTGATGCAATACAATATTCTCTTTATCCAGCTGAGAAAAACTAGGAGATGAATGTGTCTTACCCAGGGCACAAGGTTCAGATGGGTAAAGATATGATTTTGATTCTTAGAAATCAACCAGGGGGTAGCTGGAAAGAGGTCAACCAGGCAAGGAAATCAGGCTTGCTGAGGAATTAGTGAATAATTATTTGTGCTTTTGCTTTCCTTCACAATATATTTAAAAACTCACTACTACTTAAAAGTACCATATATCCTCCTCTCTACTCCCACCTCCCAGTTTATCCAGGAGATCTTAACCCTTTGCCCTTCCTGGGGCAGTCCATGCATGTCCCCCTTAGGGTCCTCCTCTTTACCTAGCTTCTCTGGGGTTGTGGATTGGTACATCAGCCTGTGTTGACTATCCAAGGGAGGCCTTACCCCCTATGAGGAATGAATGGGGAGTAGGGTGGGGGGAAGAGGGGTGGAATAGGAGAAAGGGAGGGAGGGAGAACAGTGGTTGGTGAGTAAAATGAAAAAATAATTTTAAATAAAAAATGTATTGACAAAATGAAAACATAAAACCAAAAAATAAAATAAAATAAAATAAAATAAAATAAAGTACCATATATCAGTCCATGAACAATTAGTTAAAAATTTTGGTAGGTGCTACAAGCATAATTCCTAAAATTAAATGTATTTGGAAGTCAGAAATGTTAACTGTGTCTGGCCAAAGGGCAAGCTGCTTCATCAGCATTTTCCTTAAGGAAAGGTAGCGTTCTCCTTAAGAGAAGGTAGAGAGATGTTCTATGGAAGGGTACTAGAGGGCTTAAATCTGTGATAAAAGCCCCTAAATATATTTGTACTCCATGCCAGCAACAGGAACAGGGAAGATGCCATCCCTGATCTCTCAGGTCAGTCCTGCTCTTTCTCATCTACTCAAGCTTTAGTTTTCCTGAAGCTTAAGTGGGGTGCAGTGCCAGTTCTTCCCACATGATGGAGATGCAGGGCCACAAACGGGGTTGAGAACAGTGTGTATTTATAAAGCGTGCTTTGGAAGTACCAAGAAATAAGGATGCTCCAGACCACAGGCCATAGTTACTTGAGGGGGCACAAGCAGATATCATAAGATCTAACACATGTGCCATTATTCTGTAGCTCTGCTTGATTCAAAAGTTCTTCTCAAAGTGTAGCTGATGAAGCAATGAGCCCTTCTGAATTATACCCACTTAAAAAAAGTAGAGAAAGAGTAAATTCTCATCCTCCAGCTTCCTGTTTTCTTTCTGTCTCTGTGTTTTGCCTGTGTTTAAGGGACAGTTTCTTCGGAGTTTGCTATCCGATATGTTTGTTAGTGGGATGGTAAGTGCTGTGTGGATCTGTTAGAAAAGGTGTAGAATGGGAAGGGGCAATAGTCCAATACCCATCCAGACCTGCCACTTCCTCAGTGCTCTGCTCATCTGTGAAATCTGTGAGGGGCCTATGTGCCTGGACATGTGAGTGATTGTATGTGTATGGATTTTGTGTGTAATTATGCTCATGTGTTATTGTATGAGCACTAGTGTGTGCATGAATACATGCATGTGGGACCGTGTATGCATGAATGTATATTGATCATGCTCATGTGTGATTAAGTGTGCACGGATATGTATATCATTAAGCTCATGTATAAATAATTATGTGTGTGTTTTTGGATTATGCTCTTGCATGATTGTGCATCATGCTTATGTGTGATCCATATATATGAGTGTGATTATACACATTTGTGATCATGTGTACATTAGTATGCACATTGATTCAGCTCAGTGTGATGGTGTGTGCATGTGTCTCAGTTCTCAGTCCTCATCCTCTTTCAAGCCAGATTGCCTCAGTCTCCACCATGTTTCTATTGTTCTAAAATGGAAAATGTGTGGGACAGATAGGGGCTAGGGTAAAAAACTGTAGATATTTCAAGAAGAGAAATAAAGAGTGCAGGAGAACGCTTGCTTTCGCATATGCTTGTGATGTGTGCATGTGCTGTGAAGGGTGATAGGAGAAATGGGGCTAGAGGAGCCCGATGCTGATCAGATAGCCTTCCTACATCAGGAACTCTCTAAACAAGGATCCTTGTTTCACATCTGGAAAAGAAAAATAAATAAATAAGGACAGTGACCAGAAGTTAAGAACAGGTGGTGTTGAAGAGATAGGTGTGTGTTTGTGTTTAGAAATTGTACCTCTTCTCCATTTTTATTTTAAAAAGACAGAACTCAAATTTTAAGCCACAATTGATTTCCAGAAATCATTATTTCTAAACATCCACAGTCAAATCCCCCTTCCTTTATATCTTTAGAGTTTGAGTGAAATTGTTCTATGTTTTTAATCTTACATGGGGATAAAAAGGACTGTTCAAAAGTCCCTCTGGCTTAGACATTCTAAGCACAGCTTTTCTCTGTCCTTCCTCTCCCCTAAGCTACCTGTTCCCTTATCTCCTCATTTTTGCCACAGAGGCCCCTCACCCCCAGTAAGGGAGCCCAGGTAATAATCTCCATTTGATGTTTCTCTTCTTACTTATGATGCAGCTAAGAAACATTTTCCCACACACTGATATTTGTAAAGACTATTTTCAAAAAGATACAAGTTGGAGAGGCTGCGTGGGTGGGATTTGAGGGAGAATATGTTATGAATTTTTGTTATCATTATTATTTACTAACCTTTTATTCAAGGACTGTGATGGAGGATCGACAAAACAACTCCCATCCTATAATCAATTACAGCTGCAAGACAATAAATATCTGTTCAGTGTTTCCTTTGTGTTCTCAGAGAGAAGGCTATATTGATTGCCTTTAAAGTTGGGGGCCTTTCCAAAGACACCAGGTGGGCAGTCACGGCTGGTTTTGCTAATCCAATAATCTCTGTGAGCCTAGTGTAGATGAAGACAACAGCAATAAGGATAAAAACAGTAATTTACTCTGGTACTAGCTGTTAAGGTTTATAAAACAATGCCATCTATCTACATTACAAAATTGAATTCTTGAAACTCCCCTATGAAGTAGTTATAAATTTAATGTATTTTGTTGGTGAAGAAACTAAGGCTGAGAGTCCTGATTTGGGGCTAATATTTGGCCTACTGTATTTTTAAGATTAAAGGACGGTTAGACACATATTTCTTTAGATATAAATAATGAGTTTAAGTGAGATGGAACAAAGTCAGCCAGGGCTGAGGTAAATCCAGAATTTAGAGTCCTTTTGCTAAGAGTTCTGCTTCAAGCTCCAACTTCACTCATTAGATAGAAATTCTTGGCCATATGGACTCATCTAAATTTTGGTTTCCCTAGCTTGAAAATAGGGATACTGGTTTGTGCTTCTTCAGAATATTAAATTATATGACTTACGTAAAATGTCAGGTATGTGTTCAATACATGAACGTTCTTAACATGCAGATAATATTCAGAAGGGCTTAAAAAAATTCTTAGACCTCCTTTAAACCAACAGATACCAGTGGAAAAAAATTGCTATTTATTTAGAAATTACCATCAAATGTAGCAACATCAAACAATAAGAGTGGTGTGTGTGGGGGCTCAGCTAAGCCAATAAGGTAGATAAACACAAGCATAAAGGCTTCAGTTGAATCCTCATAACTCCTATTACAAATTGTGTGTGGTGTCATGTACTTGTGATCCTAGAGCTGGTGGAGACAAAGACACATGTCACCCAGATTCACTGGTCATCCAGCTTGACCTACTTGGGAAGTTCCATGCTAGTGAGAGACTCTGTTTTAAAACAAAGGTAGGCAATACCTAAGGAACTGCACTCGTGTTCACAGACCTCCACACCACCATACAGTGCATTCTCACAAAGACACACACATGCACACCTATAAAGAACCACACATAACAACAATAATCAACATTTCTCCCTCGTACTTTCTGGCTGTCAGAATTTATGGAAAGGCTTTAGTTGATTCTAGCTCAGAATCTTACAGCATGTTGTAGCTAGTATGTAGACCTGGACTATGGTCCTTTGGAGGGATGTGATGGCCAGGACTAGGGGATCTGCCTCCCTAATGTTCAGCTGGTAGGTTGATGGGGACTGCAGCAGGAGGTCTAATTTCTTAGGTACCTGGATTTTTCCACAAGGTTGCCTGAGTGTCCATATAACATAGAGGTTGACTTTGCCTGGGGAGAGTCATCCAAGGCAGCATGGTGGCAGCTGTAATGGCATTACAGTCAGCTTCAGGAGTCTGATCACAGTTCCACTGTTTTCATAAGGTTTTATGGATTATTTTGTTAGCTATACTTGATATGGAAGCTGCCTACACAGGGAAGTTGATTAGAACCATTATGGGGCCCATTCCTATAGACTGGGCCCTGGGAGGTTCATATTAAGACTTTGCTCAGAACTCAGCAAAATGCATGAATATATCAGAAAACGTGTGTGATAGTCATGTGACTCCTACAGACTCTTGGCGATCAACAGATCTCCAAAATTATGACTCAGACCTCTTTTCTTAGCCTGTCTGTGGGATTTGAACATTCTAGTATCTGTGCTCCAGCCCAGCACAGAACAGGAATGCATGTGCCACTGTCAACCTAGGAAATTGTTCCCCTAGCTCATCTGGGTTCAAAGATACATGGGAGACCATTGTTGAATATAAGGAGTCTAGGGTACATCTTGGAGAGATTTTAGTCTTGGGTTTGGGACAGAGGCTGGGGACCTATGTTTATCACAACCATCTCTGGAGATTTTTAACATCAAACAAGTTTGGGGAAACTTGCAGTAATTTACACAAGAACTGAGATAAGGAGAGTTGACCTTAGTGCTCCTCTAAGGACACAGCCTGTGTCCATGCAGCCTTTACTAGTGTCAGGTGTTCTAGTGTTAACCCCTCTGCTACTTGCCTAGTGTGTATGCTTCTATGGACTCCCAATACTGTCCTTTCCACTGCTAGCACCGAATTAACAGTCCGTGGAAACACAGATAATATTTCTATGTTTGGTCTGTTCATATAGGCAGGAGGTACCCTGTGTGTTTAGAGATAATTTCCTGGTTAAATTATACATTTTTTCTTCTCATGTTTGAAACAACAAATTGGCTGGCTTCTGTGCAGTTGCTTCTTTCTCTCTCCTTCCTTATTGCCTGCTGTGGAGATGAATCTTTTACTAAAAAACAAACTCTAACACTCATAATCAGTCTGCTTATAAACTAACATTTTTAGCCAAAGTACTGCATAGAGAGGAAATAAGTAAGGGGGGAATCCTCGGCTTGACCGCAGACTATTTCCCTAGATTTGCATTGATCGTGAGTGATCTCTTGACTGTTAGAGTCAAGTCTATTCTGCAGAAAAATTGTGAGGTTTGTTTCTGGGTATTATGTCCCTACTCATGTTCTTCGAATCCATACTATGTATATGCATACATTTTAGTCAGGAAAATGAAATGGGTGTGGAGTCAATGGTCATCTAGTGTAGTAAGAGATAGGCAAGAGAGTCATAATTTAAAGGTAAGAAAAGTTCCTTAGGAGGACTGCACATAAGAAACTTAAGCAAACATAAGTGAAGCTCAGAGGAGGGCATAACATATCATTTGAAGGCACAAACGTGATATGAAACATTGAAGTTCAGGGCTGGAAACACTGGGTGAGATCAAAGGACTTAAATCCCACTTCCACTGATTAACTCTTTGACAATGGGGCTCAGTTGCTTTCTGTATGAATTGAGAACAGTAACAGGATTCACCAAGATGGTGAGACTTCAGAGTTGGATGAAATTTGTAATTAGAGTCTATTATGTATCTTTGGGTTAAACTTTCTGTTGTTTTTGTGCTGAATTAGAGAGCAAGGTTGGGTTTATGGCATGTATAGACAAAAATCACCAGTGAGACCATTTTAACTTATGAAGCTTACAAGTGCTGGGTTATCATTGGTGGAGTGTATTATGGTATTGTCCTATTATTTCAACTTCTCTGTCTGGAAGAACTAGGCTAAGATCACAGGGACCCAGTCTCTTTCATTCTGCTAAATATTCATCTTCACAATTGTTTCTGATAAAATACTCTTGAGAGTGACCATAAAAATAGTAAATGGCTGCAAGGCAGTGATTGATACCACCAGAGGGATTTTTAAAGTGTGTGTGTGTGTGTGTGTGTGTGTGTGTGTGTTTAATGTGCATACATGAATTATGCATGTTGGAATGTATGTATGTATGTATGCATATTTTATTTGTCTGGCCTCCTATGTGTGTGATGTGAGTGGGTATGTATATGTGTACTGGGCAAAGGCTGGAGCCAGATATCTTCCTTAGTCAACCTCGACTTTACTTGTTGGGTTCCTTACTGAACCTAGAGCTCAAATATTTCGTTAGTCTAACTAACCAGCTTACTCTAGGGATTCCATGTCCCTGCTTTCTGAGCACTGAGATTAATGCAGAAAGCCACACTTTCCCCAGTTCTTTTTCTGTGTGCTAGAGAGTTGAACTCCGATCCTCATGCTTAGGTGGTAAGTGCTTTATCTGCTGAACCATATCCCCAGCCCTAGAGACAGCCTTTTATAGGACTGCAAAAGATTTAAATCTGGCATCATATTTGCCTTGCTTGGAGATCACTGAATCCTTTCTTCTCTTTTTCTGCAAATAAAAGTTCTTTT
>LZPO01118737.1:0-15469 GCA_001675575.1 Neotoma lepida | reverse complement strand
AGTCTCATTAAACATACGAAGCTGATATTTATGATGCCTTAGATATCAGAATTGCCCAGCCTTTGTTACAAGTGAAATCATGTCACTGTTATTCAAGTTTGACAAAATAATTCAAACTCCCATGAAAAGAAATTAATATGCTACATAGGTTAAGTCATAGATGCCATGTTGTGGCACTTTCAAGGAATCAACCCAGGAAGCTCTTATTCTTTGTCTGGTCCCTGTTAGCCTACTGTGAGGTGTAACAGTTTCAGGTCTTCCCTGAGGTGACAGCCTCTTTGCAGGCATGTTTTCTGTGACAGACATTAGATGTAAATGGAACATAAAGCTGTGAATGCAGCTCTTACATGCAGTGCTCCCAGGCAATGGCCTAAAATGTCCCTAAAACCATATTTTGCTTATTAAGTAACTCTGACAGATAAAAATCACAGCTGGAAAAGTAAAGCGCCAAACCAGCTAGCGGTTATAATAGAAGACAAAATGTGAAAATTTTGAACAAAGTCATACAAAATTATTTTGATGCAAAATTACACTTAATGTGGAGGCATAAGTCAGGAATTCAAGAGGGAATGCGCCTGGATGTTCAGCAGAGGTAATCACACAGAGAACTGTGAAAAACCTTCATTAAGAAAAATGCTATGGCTGAGGACCTGGTTGCTAAGCAACCAAAGCTCCTGCAGGCTGCCTCTTGGTAAAATACCACTTAGGTAGCCTAGCAACTGGCCTCAGGCTCCACCCACCCCTCAGTCACCACTTCTAAGAGGTCCCAGATGCTTTTATGTGTACAGAAGGGAGACAGAACATTTGCCGTGACTGTCAGATTTGTAAAATCTGACCAAACTCAGAGCCTGGACTTCTATTTCATGGGTTTAAGGCACTAAATCACAGGGGTCTAATTCTGACAAAATAGGTTCCAAAGTGGTAAAATCATGATGATTACTATATGGCACACAGGTTTTTGGACATAAAGTTTTGGACAAAAAAATTTCTTGCCTTTATCTATGATGTGGGAAATTTATGTTCAATGTTTTTCTCACCAAAGAGTTAAAGAAGACTGGGAATATTGCACTTAGCAATGTCACTAAGCATGTGAACTTCCTATGACAATCATGGCAGTAGAAATGTACACATGTATATACACTTAGACACACATGTGTACATGATGAGGATGTAGTAGACTTTTGGACATAGGTAGTTCACTAAGAATTGACCCTGATATTTCAGAGGAAAGGCAGAATCCATGATAAAAAATTTTCTCTAGACTATCAAAGTAATTTTTTTTTCATTTGAATGGTCACTACCAAATATCTCTGGGTAGCCACATAGAAACAAATGAAGGAAATATAGATTTCAAAGCTTTTGTGCATAGCATGCTATGGTGTGCAACAGCAAAATGAAGGAAAACTGGAAGGGATCATTTCAGATTCCTACTCATGAACCTGCCNGAGCTGTGCTGGGGCCAGTGACTCCATCCTGCATAGTTCTTGGTGTGGATAACTATTGTCACATATTCAGAGATGGACTTGTGTATAGGACAAAAGGTTCACATTCCTGTTACAAAATGTACCTTCTGTTAGTCCACAATATAATTTCTCATGTCACCATTCTTAGGGGTGTGGCCCTAACACTAGATGTTAGTATGTGCTGNTGTGAGCTAGGAAAGCTTTACATATAGCAGTTCCTTAATCCAGACCTCCACATCCCGTACTGAANACCTCACTTTAGTTAGACACCAGTCATCTCTTCACCTAGATTGGATCATGCTAAGGATAAGCTGATTTCACTTTGTCCAGAATAAAGCTTAAGAACCCATCAAAGCCCAAGGCCTTGCTGACCACTTTTGTACTCTGTGTGCCAAGAAAGGACACAAAGAAGGCAGGCCATACATACCTAAATTTTATAAAGGATCCACAGTCCAATCGCATCCTGTTGGGGTTCTGGCAAATAAGCACTGTGCTTTGTGAAGAGAACAGTGTCCCTGAGACTTTCGTCTGTGAGTGAGCACTGTTGCCGACAGATGCTGTCTGAATTATTATTCTCTAGCTAAGCCACAAGACAGATAAGGTAGAGTTGATGCAAGTAAAGGGGTGATNTTGAGTTTTTTCTTCTTTGCCTTCCTGTCAGCATCCTTAGAATTTGCCTAAATCAACTTCTGTAAGGATGTGCAGTACTCAGCAAGAAAAGCAGAGAGACATAAATGAAAGACACATGAGCAAAAAATGGAATGAATTGATTCACCCAAAAGAAACACTACATATAACCTAATGCTCAACTTGAGGAAAAAATTGCTTAGTGTCCCAAAGCCAGCAATTTCCACATGAATAGATATTACTCAGATGTATGAGAAGGCAGTTAATGGGCACAGCTCAGAGAAGGGCTGTTCCCAGAGTGGTGTAATATTGAGCTCTTTCCAGTGAGAAGCCATGGGAATGGATGAAGCATTCACCATAGGAAGTGAGGAGTGAAAACTGACTCACTAAATGTATTCTTTTGCTGATTTTTTTTTCTAATTCATTTTGAGATAGGNTCTCACTCCAAAGCCCAGGCAGGCCTGAACATATAGCAGTCCTGCTTCAGCCTCCTGAGTGCTGAGATCATGTGTATGTACTGACATTCAGGGACTAAACATATTTGTTAATGAAATCAAGCCAGAAGTCCATGCTCATGATTTTAATAAATAATCTATTTTTTAAAATATTTAATTAAAAAGCAGAACAATTTCAAAATAAAGTTTTTATCCACAGTATGTGTTTATGTACAGGTGTGTACACATCTTAGGTTTGGAATTTTAATTCACTTTTTCAAGATTCCCCCTGCTCCTGGTATTATTTCTCTTACCTCACCTCAATGGATAACCTGATGGCTGGGATGATATTTTGTCCACAGACAGCAGGAGTATTCTTAACTATTTTGTAAATCAAGCTGCCCATTACAAAAGTCTATCATTTTCAAATGAACAAGCCTGAGCTAATTCAAGGGGCCTGAAATCTTCATGCTTTCCCAAATGCTAGTAGTAAGAGGGGCATGTCCATGGATATCCATTATATTGTGACATTATATTACTGTCCCTCCCACTAATTGATACCATCTTCTTGCAATCACTAAAGTATATCAATAGTGGCACTGAGCATAGTATAGTGACACAACAACTTATCTTACTTAATTCCTATAACAATATTATGAAGTGGGTACTATTATTGTTTTCACATTGCAGATTAAAAAAATGGCAAAGATGGACAGTTTAATTATCTTGTTTGATTGTAGATAACATGAGGTTATCAGGTTGCCCAGCCTTCATTTTTACTCACTGTGAGATCCTTCCTCCTTTTGTTTTAGCCATTGCAGGCCATTGTCAATGTGTCCTCTCTGTTCTAGTCCCATGTGAAATTCTCTGTTCTTAAGAAGACAACATCTACTGGTGTGGGCAAGTATCCCACAACACTGGCATTCCCAAATGGCTGACAATGTCCTTCTCAGATATTTTTTCTAAGAAGTGCAATTGGATCATCTTCCCTAGAAGACAGTGTCTTAGAGTTTCCATTGCTGTGAAGAGACACCATAACCACAGCAACTCTTATAAAGTAAAACATTTAATTTGGGCTGGCTTACAGGTTCAGAGGTTAGTCCATTGTCATTATGGCAAGAANCATGGTGGCCTACAGGCAGACATGGTGCTGGAGAAGGAGCCAAGGGTTCTACATCTCGATCTGCAGGCAACAGAAAGAGAGATTGACACTGGATCTAGCTTGAGCATCTGAAATCTCAAAGTCCTCCCCCAGTGACACATTTCCTCCAACAAGGCCATACCTCCTAATAGTGCCTTTCCTTATGGGCCTATGGGGGTCATTTTCATTCAAATCATCACATTTCATTCTCTTGCCCCCCATAGGCTTGTAGTATCATATCACAGTGCAACTTCAAAAGTCCCCATAGTCTTTTAACAATCTCAACCCTTTTTAAAAGTCCAAAATCTCCTCAGGAACTCATGGCTATCTCTTAAATGTAAACCCCCTATAAAATCAAAATTATGTACTTCCAACATACATTGGCACAGGATATACAATACTATTCCAAAAGAGAGGAAAAGGAACAGAGTTAGAAAATAGTGAACAGAAACAATACTGAAACCGTGCTGGGCATACTCCAAATTCTCCATCTCTGCCTCTGATGTCAAAATGTTCTTCAAATCTCCAATTCATTTCAGCTTTGTTGACTGCAACACACTTCTTTCTTGTGGGCTGGTTCCACTCCCTGTTAGCAGCTTTCCTGGGCAGGTATCCCACAACATTGGCATTCNCAAAATTTTGAGATCTTCAAAACAATCCAGGCTTCATATTCACAGCTTCACATAATGGCCTCTCTAAGCCTCAATGCAGTGATATCCCTGACACATGCCTGGACTCAGCAGCTTTCATTAGTCACAGAGGTAGTTTGTATAATGCCTTTCTTATATCCTTGACTTTAAAGCCAAAATCATATGGCTGAAACTGCCAAGTTATGCTGCTTGCTGGGGCTGGAACATGACCCACTCATTCAATTACATTTTCACTAGCTTTCTGTTTTTGATGGTTTCCTTCACTGCCTAAGTGTGGCTCAATCAGTAGACTATGGTTGGCCTTGAACTCAGAGATCTGCCAGCCTCTACCTTCTGGGTGCTGGGATTAAAAGTATGCACCATCACACCTGGCCCTAAGTTTTCCTTTTATTCCCTTTCACTTTTATTTAATTCCTTTCCACAAATTGGAAGCTTAGCTGGGTGGGGTCTTGCTCTGAGGTCACCACTCCCTTTATTCCACTTAGCATCAGGCTTTTCTTTAATCTGTTTACACTTCCTAGTGCTCCTTTCCCCCTCCAACTGTATTTTGTATTTTTCCTTGCTCAGCTTGCTCCTTTTCATTATAGATCTGCAGAAGACGAGGTTGGTATGTAAAAGGAGTGGAAGATCTGTTTAATAATAAAAAAATAAATAAATGAAAAAAAAAAGACTGGCCATTAATAGCCATGCAACACAGTCAATGCTAGGTTGTTTTGAAATGTCCTCTGCTAAAGCTGTTAATCCATAATTCTTCAATTTAGCCTCAGGCACACTTTTTGGATAAGGGCAGAAAGCAGCCACACACTTCACCAAAATATCACAGGAATGGTCTCTAGGTCACATATTAATATTCTCCATTGAAATGCCTTGAGCCAGGCCCTCACAGTTCAAATCACCCTCAGCACTATAGTCTCCCATGTTCCTACTAGTATGGCCCATTAAATTCTACTTAAAGCATTCAGCTTCTTTTCTAACCCAAAGTCCCAAAGTCAACATTCCTCCTAACAAAAACATGGTCCAGCCTATCACAGCTATACCACAGCCCTGTTANCAACTTCTGTCTTAGGATTTCTATTGCTGTGAAAAGAAACCATAACCACAGCAACTCCTATAAAGGAAAACATTTAATTGGGGATGGCTTACAGTTCAGAGGTTTAGTCTATTATCATCATGGTAGGAAATATGGCATCCCACAGGCAGACAGAGTTCTGAAGAAGGAGCTAAAAGTTCTACATCTGGATCTGCAGGCAGCAGAAAGGGAGAGTGACACTGAAATCTCAAAGCCCTCCCCCAGTGACACACTTTCTCTAACAAGGTCATATCTCCTAATAGTGACTATCCATATGGGCCTATAGGGGCCATTTTCATTCAAACCAGCACAACAGTCAAGCAATATCTACCAAAGTTTTTAAAGCATGCAGACTATTTGATTAAGAATATCATCTTCTATGAATTTGTCCTCAGATTGTTGGACAGCAATCAAAGAATTATTGTTATGAATTATTGTGCAGAAGGACCCCTGAGGGTATCCCATGCATGCAGGGAAACATTCTGGGCAGATGCAGCAGCAGGCTAGGCAGATGCATGCCATGTGGGCATGGCAGCAGTGATGGCGGCCAGTAATTCACAACCCAGACACTGCATCCACATGGAGAGTTTATTGTAATGGAGAGTTTATTGTAATAGAGAGATGAAGAGGAAGATAGGAAAGAGAGAGACAGAGAGAAGAGAGAGAGAGAGGTTGAGGATATGCATCTCATGGGAGGAAAAACAGAAGAGAGAGAAAGGAAGGGGAGGAGTTTTTCCTTAGAATGAGGCTTTTATGTCAGGAAGCAGGACGGTGCCAAGGGGTGGGATTTCAAGGGGCNGATCAGAATATTAACAATTATATTGGAGGATGCTTTGGAAGGTATAGGAAAAAAAATAAGAATAGGGCTGGGTTTGTAGCTCAGTGGTAAAGTACTTGTCTGCTTGGGCAAAACCCTGCATTCAATCTTCATGANTACCAAATAAATTCTGAAACTCTAGCATTATATTATTGATGATAATGTACTAAGTTGGAATAAATAGAAAATGGTAAAATAATACTGGAACTTTATTGGCATAAAAATCTACAGACAACCTGCTAGTACAAAAAAGATCTCATGTGGGGTCTGCATATCATGTACATGCATGCACACATGTGTTAAATTCTTGAAAGTTTAAAATGTCAGTAATGGTTANCTCTTGGGATATTGGCTAATGTTTTTCTCATCCACATTTCTAGGTGTTTAACAATAAACATTTTAGTGATATAATCAGAAGACAAAAGTCACATGTTAAAACACAGGAACCACTGAACATTTTCACTAAAACTACCTATGTTATAGTCTACTATATAGGTCAAATGCTGAATATAAGTAGCTTCTGGGTAAAGTTAAAGGATATCAGTTGGGTTTGGCTCACTGGTCCAGGTTGCCAATGAGCCAGTCCCTACCCACCCACCATCACCTTTCTGCTCCACTTTGCACAGTCTCCCTTCCCATGGTTACATAGAAGACTACGATGCCTCTTCTAGCTGTAACTCTCACATCTGTATTCAAACCAGCATAAAAGAAATACAAGAAGAACAAAAAGGCTCTGCTCACATCCTGTGGGCTAGTATGTAGTCACCTGGTCAAAATGAGCTTCCAGGAATGGGTAGGAACTGGTCCTTTTGTTGGAGGCTTAATGACTTCATAAAAATGCTCTGACATTGGAAGACAAAGAACGACCACAGTCATACCCAGCATCCTCCCCAGAGATCTGAGCCCCTTGGGATTCCTGTCTCTGTTGGCTAGCCCACTTTCAATCTCAAAGAACTATAGTCATATTAACCAATCTAAATGCTGTATGATTTGGGTTCCAAAGAAAATGAGACACTTTTTCATTTCTGTTACTTTATTTCAAACACAGGGGTGACCTTCAGAGAACACTTTTGCTGACAGTTAAATTGATTCATTTGAGTTTGGTCTGCTGGAGAAAAATAATTTAGCATAGAAAATTAGTCTGCCACCAATGAAAGGAAATATTAGCCCCAGGAGTGCTTTGTGCCTTGACAAGACAGTATAGGAGGCATTGGCAGAGTGTTCTTAGCTGGTGACTGACAGCATAAGTTTTGACATTTGCCCTTAAAAAGAGAATCCCAGAATTTTGAACAGGGTCTTTAAAGTTCACTTTAACTGGTTTGTTTTTCCAGCTAGTCTATATTCTCAGAATAAGGCCATTCATGAAGGATGTGCTTGGTTCTACCACCAAAAATAGCTTTTAAATATTATTCTAAAGAGAAAGTGAGTTCTGTAACAGAAAGCTGGGACTGACAATTTGTGATGACATCTTTGGTCAAAAATCTTTGTGTAAATGTGCACCTCAGTCGTTTCATTTAAAATCTAGATATTTGACCTGTAAGGTGAGGCATTTATTTCCCATTGCTTCAATCATGATACAAAGAAAACTTCTTTTCCTGAAAATGAACTAGAATCTCTCTGGCTAGTGTTTGAAAGTATGATTATGGAGCCAAGGTAATGATCCATGTGCTATGTCACTCAGATTTCTATTAACGATTCCCCTTTACAACAGGGGTTGGACTAACATGAAGCCACAAGTAATGGAAGCAATGAAAATGTTTATATGTGCAAAAAAGAGACTTTGGGCAGAAACAAAATAGTGAATTATTAAGGTTAATGTCTTTATTTTAAAAATTTTTGTTCCATTAAAACCAACCAACACACACACGCACACACACACACACACACACACACACACACACTACTTCTGAGGAACAGGATATGTGGGAAGCATCTTCCAGCTGCATATAATGTTGACAGATGAGAACCTGAGTGGGAGTGGATTATGTCATAAGGTTATCACCTAGACACCTGAGTGAGGGAGTCTCAGGTTGGCCAATAGCNAAGTCTTCTAAGCCAATATAAATGACATGTACCTTTGTAAACATATGCATTAATTTTCTGTTGAGCAAATTAATTGTGTTAAAATAATTGCATNAAGTCAATTAAGCATCCTCTCAGTCTACTACCATTGAAATACTACCACATTCACACCACATGTTGAAGGTCCTAATATTATTTGACATNAGAATGTTTTTTAGTTAACTCACTGAGAAATATCAATTAAGATTTTTAAAAAATCTTCTTACATATACTCAACAGATGAGACATAATGCTTTAGAATTCTAACTACACTTTCTTGCAGAACTAAAAAACAAAAATGAGTATAACCAGCTACTAAAGTATTTTTCCTGCATAGAAGAGTATTTAAAAGATTGCATATGCAAAATCTGTGTAAGGCAGAAATTGCATGGCATATAACAAGTGCTCAATAAATGTAAGCTATTACCATTGCTCATGAGAGTATTATTATTATTCACTTGTTTTCAATATTGAAATGAACATAGCTAAAATGATTCATGGTCTAAATATAAATCTTTAAAAAGACAGATTTTCAGTAATATTTAAACACATAGAAAGCTACAGGCAGAACTAGAGTTCTCAATAGTCCGTGCTTAACATCTCTGACTCATCTCTCTCTTTGTCTTAAAGATGTTCCATGAAGACGCTGCTGGTGGTTGGCAGCTGGTAGCTGTGGATGTCAACAAGCCCCAGGGACGTGCCCCAGCCTGCCTACAGGTACAGTACATAATACCACTTTTAAAAATCATTCAGCATGGATCTTTGACTTTTATTTTATACAAAGAAATCCATAGGCTCCAAGCTCTAGATTTGCCCAGATTTATAAGGAAGTTGGGGCAATGTTTTATTCTATCTTGTATTCAGGACCTAGTTAGTATTCATTTATACNTATAGTAGATACCCTACTTTGTNTTTCTGTTGCTGTGATAAAGACCTTGACAAAAAGCAGATTAGGTAGAAAAGAGTTTATTTGGATTAATATCCAGGCCACAGTCTATTGAAATAAGTCAAGGCAGGAACTGAAGCAGAGGCCATGGGAAAATGCTACTTTCTGTCTTGCTGCCCATGTCTCACTCAGTATGTTTTCTTAAACCATCCAAGACCACCTACTGTACTAGGCTTTTTCTTTTGGGCCACCAACCAGCTCCCAAATCATGACACAGAGACATTATTAGTTATGAATGCTTGGCCTAGATTAGGCTCATTTCTGTCTAGCCCTCTTAACACAAATTAACCTGTTTCTCTTTATCTACCTTTTGCCTCTGTACTTTTTACTTTTCTTTCCTTTGTTTATCTTACTTTCATTGTTTCTCATGCCTAGTTGGCTAGCAGCTGTCTGGCTTCTTGCCCTAAGTGTGTCCCTCTTTCTCTCCTTCTCTCATTTTTCCATTCTCTTTGAGCCTAGATTTCTCTTCCTATATATTCTCTCTGCCTGCTAGCACCACCTGTCCTTTCTCCTGCCTAGCTATTGGCCATTCAACTCTTTATTAGACCAATCAGGTGCCTTAGGCAGGCAAGGTGTAACAAATGCAGCATATCTTTACATAATTAAACACACATCCTTACATCATTAAACAAATGAAGTATAAACAAAAGTAACACACCTTTACACNGTTAAAGTAATATTCTGCAGCAGAAACAAATGTAACACATCTTTGCCTAATATTAAAATAATATTCTAGGACACCCTACCAAGGGACAGCACCACCTACAGTGGGCAGGGTCCCTCCCACAACAATTATTAATCAAGAAAATGCACCCAAAGGCTTTTCTTTTGGCCAGTATGATGGAGGCATTTTCTCAGGTGAGAGTCCCTCTTCCAAGATGACTCTAGCTTATGTCAAGTTGACAAAAAAACTAACCAGCAAGTAGGGATTTGATAAATGATGAACAATGGCACACGAGCAAAAACATTTCAACATTTATCAACATTATCAACATTATCAAATCAACAGAAAGTTTTGTTGCCATGTTAATTCTTGTCAAAATATTTTCTAAAAAATCTGACTTCTTTAGGGCTCTGAAATCCCTCCACGTGTAACTGGGAAGGAAATATACTAACACATAATCTGTTGTTCTACATGTCCCGTCTCCAGAGCAAGGTGATATCAAGGTGTTTTCTTAACAAAGAACTCCAAAAGTAATCATGGGATGATTGATTGCAGGGGCATCTGTGTGTTTGACACACTAGGCACCCTAATAAAGCTTTCCTGGGGTCAGAGAACAGAACAGCCACTAGATTAGACATAGAGGCCAGAAAATGGCAGCACACACGCCTTTAATCCCAACACTTCAGATCCCATGTCTTTGCTTGGGAAGAGCACATGTCTTTAANCCCAGGAAGGGATGGCAGGAAGCAGAAAGGTATATAAGGCGTGAGGACTAGGAACTAGAGGCCTTTTAAGCTTTGAGGCTTTTAACAGCAGTTCAGCTGAGATCCATTCGGATGAGGACTCAGAAGCCTGCAGTCTGAGGAAACAAGATCAGCTGAGGAGTTGGCGAGGTGAGGTTGGCTGTGGCTTTTTCTGTCTCTCTGACCTTTCAGAATTTACCTCAATATTGACTCCGTGTTCTTAATTAATAAGACCATTTAGAAATTTGTGTTACACATCTGAGATCATGACAAGACTCAAATGGTTAGAAGATGGGGTCTGAGGTCCCTCCCTNTGAAACTTCTAGATTCACTCAGATTTGTATACCTTTTTTTCTCTCTTCAGATGTGTAAATGTCTTAAATATTTACAATTTATATTTAAGATTTTATTTTTCTTTGTGATATAAGGTGCACAAATATTTTCTCTTGTTTTCTAGGTTGCAACTTCATTTTGTTGCACATTTACTTGTTTCTATCATTAAAATGATGGAGGCCAAGTTCATTATTCCCAAATGAATAATGGTAATATAAAATATTATCTTGTGGGTTTCTTCTGACCTATTTTGATTGTGCCAAAGTCACTAATATACAAATATAGCANCTACTTCTACTATTGCTGTTACCATTGCTTGCAGTAGTTCCATGTTTTACCCAATTGAAAAATATTCAAGGGATCACAGACTTGTTACAAAAATAAACTTAACAGAGTACCAAATAAGAGACATATAAACCATCCAAAGTTATCTAAAGCCATATTACTTCCAGGAAGTATTTTATTGACACATGCTTCCAATGCACTGCTTGTTTTAGACCATGGTGACATGAACATAGAAGGAAATGCCTTTTATCAGAGTGGTTGTTTTTGCCATAATTGGTTCAATTTCTAGTTCCTGGAAGTGAGTCTCATGAAGACAAACAGAGCAGGGTTTCAGGAGAAGCCAAATATTTTCAGACCTTCTAATACTGTATTGCTCTTCCACTCATGCTTTTTCATTTAATAAATGCATATGGAGCTATTAAAGTATTGAACATAGTTTTCATAGAAATCATGGTTGGTGTGACTTCTACTGATACAGAGTTTTCCCTTGCTGGAGAAATAGGTGTTAAATAACTGACATTAATCAGAGAGACTCCATTTTGCCTCAGTTTCCCAGCTCTTAAATTTTTTCCTTCACGGGCTATAACTAAGAGAGTTGATTACCACAGGTCCATATATTTGTCTCTCATAGAGCATTAAAAGACATTTCTCTTTGTCTCAATGGGTAAAAGAGTAAATAAACCCACAGCTAGATAGNATCATCAAGCATACTCAAGTACTTTCTAACAGAATACACCGAGAAATATACCTGTTCTTCATAGAATCAAAGGCTGCCATACAAGTGTTAATGTGCCATTCAGGGATAGATTTTCTAATTTTGTATGCCTTGTTGACACTTGTTTGGGAGACCCATAAAAATAAGTAGAGCAATGTCATTTTAGATTGCAGATAGCATATAATAACAAGTAGTGTGTAAATTTAAAAACATATTACAAAATAGCCCATCCATATATTTTATATTTTCAAAATTTTGTNTTTATAACTAAGTATAAATAGAGACTGGCTCAAAATCTCCTAAAAATTGGGGATATTAAAATAATACCTCTCCTCTTTTGTGCTAATTCCTCTGAATTTGCTAAATTTCTGCATTGGTATTGTATTTTTCACCTCCTTTTCAGCTTTCTGTGTCCTTGTCTGGCTTTTTTGCTTGTGGTCTTTCTCATCAACTATAAATAATTAGACAATTTAGTATACTAATTGATGTGCCTTCATCTTCTCTACCTTATGCCAAATGTTCCAACTCTATTGGTCTTCCTACCTTATCTTTATATTTATTAGTTGTGGAGTTATTCAAATGAATTATGATACATGATGATCCAACTCTTCTGCTCAATAATAGAGACTATGATGTTACTAGTGGACTAATCACCTCTGATCTGCAATTGGAAACTATGAAAATTCATTTATCATTATGTGACTCAACTTATAGTTGTAATCAAAGGCATAGTAAGTATAATGAGAATCATATGCAGGCATGCTGAGAAAAGATTCAGATTTTTGTCCTTACCATGGTCTTTTCTGTTTATGATAAATGAATATAAACGTGCTTGTCCATTTAATTATAAAGTCTTGAAATGAGAACAGGAGGATAGGCAGACAGAACAGTGTTATTTGAACAGAAAGGGGATTCTTAAGTTCTCTAACACACTTGTTAAATTTTCATCAATTTAATATTAATTGTGTTCATTTTGCAATGACAGTTCTCCTATTGATCCATCTAATGATTTNATATCAGTTTCATAGGCTAAGTTTAGTAATATATAGTTCTAGTGTATATGTATATATATATGTAATTCCTGACATATTCACTCTTAAATTAAGAAGAAATAAATGAAAGTCCTGTATTCCATGAAGCACCTTCACTCTCCAACCTGAAATTGCTTCCTCATTCTGTCTTCCCTTCCCTGGCACTACTAACTTGCTGGCCAGCTAGAGTCCCCCTTCCATCCTCTACTTTGTACTATGAGAGTGGGATGGCTAGAGAAAAGGGGCACAGTATAAAGCAGTGGTTCTCAACCTTCCTAATGCTGAGACCCTTTAATAAGCTTCCTCATGCTGTGGTGACCCCCAACCATAAAATTATCTTTGTTGCTACTTCATAGCTATAATTTTACTACTGCTATGAGTGTAATGTAAATATCTGTTTACATACAGTCTTAGTCGATCCCTGTGAAAAGATCATTTGGCCCAAGGGGTAGCTGCCCATGTGTTAAGAACCACTGGTGTGAATGNCTGAGTAAACCAATCCTCACAACTGGATTATCTTCTCTTTGTTCTAAAGCTGCCTCTAACATTACCACTATATAATCTGAGAAAATTACATGGACATTTGTGTTTTCAGTTGAGAAATTTTTTGTTGTGATGTTCAAAGAGTGTACCTATTGCAGGTATAATCTGATATCTCAGGTTACTGTACATCCTGTACCTTCCCTTCTTCTGAGCTACATAATTTTCCATTTTTATTTCTCTCTGTGTACTTGTCTCCATTCTTTCACCTAATCGCTATAGCTTCATTCTGGTTCTTGCACATTACCCACAGTGGCTGACTATGACTCTGAGCTTGGTGACCTCCCACACAAGTTCTCAGAGAAAATCACCAGAAAACTTGCAAAATGAGGGTGAACTGAGAGGAAATGTGATTTAAGAATAGTTCACAAAATGCNAGAGGCATTGAGTTCAAGAATTTGGTCATGGGAATTGAAGCAGAAGCAGCTACTCCATTTAAACAAAATACAATAACATGCACTTGTTGCGTCAGTGAGGATTTGGTAGAAGACAAGCTAACATGGATATGGATTTTCAAGTATGTAAGTGCTCAAATCTTTTATAACATCCTTAATGGTTTTGGTGTCTGTTATAATATTTCCCTCATCATTTCTGATTCTGTTAATTTGGTCATCTCTCTATTTCTTTTGGTTGGTTGTGTCAATAGTCTATAAATCTTGTTTATCTTCTCAAAGAAACAGCTCTAGTATTTTTATTTTTTCTTCTATCTCATTAATTTCTGCTCTGATTTTTTTATTTCTTGCCAACTACTTGGTTTGGTTTGGTTTTGTTCTTGCTTTTCTTTTTTGTTTGTTTGCTTTGGGTTTTTTGGTTGTTTTGGGTTTTTGTTTATTGCTTGTTTCTTGTTTTCAATTTTTTAAATTACATCATTAAGGCATTTATTTATGTTTATTTTTAATGTAAGCACTTAGAGGTATAAGTCTCCCTCATAGGGCTGTTTTTTATGTGTCCCAAGGGTTTTGTTGTTTATATTTTCATTTTCATTTAATTCTAGAAGATTTTTTGTTTCTTAATTTCTTCTTTGACTCATCCAACATTCAGTAATAGATTTTAATCTCCTTGAGTTTGTGTACTTACTAGAAATTTGTTTGCTCTCAGTTTCATTTTATTGTATTACGGTGCAATAAGATACACACAGTTATTTCAGTCTTTCTGAATTAGTTAAGATTTGTTTTCTGTCCCAAGATGTGNTCTATTTTAAATACACAAGTCATATATAAAGGAAAACCCCTAAGAATAATGGCTGATTCCTCAATGGAAACTTTGAACTCCAGAACAGCCTAAAACAATGTATTCCAAGTCCTAAAAGACCACAACTGGCAAACTAGACTAATGGACCCCATCAGCAAACATTTGCCATAGTTAAAGAAGAAAAANATTTTTCAAGATACAAACAGCCTAAAAAAATTATATCCAACAGACCAAACTTAAATACAAGAAGCCACATTTTAAACTGAAGAGATGAATGAACAACCAAGAGACTGTAGAAAGAAGAAAAAAAGCTAGTTACTAAACCTTCATCATTGAGTCCTGATATTCTATNGTCTTCTTAATTCATTCCTCTTTTAAGGCTTTCCCTTGAGTTGGATAGTTGGTTTATTGAGTTATTCAATTCCATCTTCATTTCTGCTTGAGTTCTTTTTGATGTTTCTATTGTTTTATTGAATTTCGTTTTCAAATTCTGGATTATCTTCATCATTTCTGTCAGGCTTATGTTTGTGTTTTCTTGGGCATCACTCAAGCATTTATTCTCTTTAAATTCATTCTCTTTAAGTTTATTGAGATATTTCTTTGTATCTTCTTTCAACTCCTTGAATTTTTTTTATTAATTAATTTATTTATTTTTACATTAAAAAGATCTTCCACTCCTTTTACATACCAACCTCAGATCCCCCTCTCCTCCCTCCTCCCACCCCACCAGTTTCCCCTCTCCTCCCTCTTCCCGCCCCG
>LZPO01118736.1:0-13617 GCA_001675575.1 Neotoma lepida | reverse complement strand
AATTATAATTTCAATGGGCTTTGAAAAACTGCCCCAAAGTCTTCTATTAACAGTAGAAAACGAACTAATAATTGAGGAATCTTTAATAATTTGGATTTTATTTTATATATTTACTAATAAGTTGTAGGAATAGATGAATACAGCCTTATTCAGACTTGTGCTTGGTTACTGCAGTGTCATTGGAACACTTATTAGATGGAAATGCTTCTTTTTTATATTTATTTTACATACCAACCACAGATCCCCTTTCATCCCTCCTCCCATCCCCCCCCACCTTCCCCCCTTATCCCCTTCTCCAACAGGCTAAGTTCTCCCATGGAGGGACAGCTAAGCCTGGTACATTCAGTTGAGTGCTTCTTAATCACAGCACCAATCTTGATGTTGCTCTACTGCACCAAAAATAGTAATTGTAAGACTGTGTTACATCTTAGACATCTCTATAATAAATAGTAAACTTTTCTAGTCATGAAGAATTGGCAATTGCTTATTTATCTGTCTATCCTCTATCTTTCTATGTATCTATTTATCAATCTCATCTATCTATCTATCTATCTATCTATCTATCTACCATTTATCTATCTACCTATCTGTCTTTCCATTTCCAGAGTATTATCTAGAAAATATTAAATACAGAATAAAGGAATGAAATACTGTAAAAATAATAGATAAATTAGTTGATGATAGTTAATAAATTAGCCAGATTGGTTAAAATTACTTGGAAGACAATAAATGTTTACAGANCATGTACATAAGATTAAGCACTTACAAAATAAGAGGTAAAAAGGNGAACATATTAGAAGTATAAATATTCAGGAGCTTTTCTGATAGGTTGATAGAAATGCAATGAAGAAGCACTAATAAGGTTTTAGAGGAAATCAAGTCCCAGAGTAAAAGTTCTTACTTTTATTCCAGTGAAGATCTAAGTCACTGGTTGTTTCTGAGAAGGAAAGATTTGCCATGAATTTGGAAGACACAGATTGNCAAAGCTATTATTCCACTGTTGATCAGAGGGTTGTAAGTGACAGGACTGGATGACAATTAAAATGCAGGACCTTGTAATATAGAGACCTGATTCTATGCACAGCCTTATAGCCAATCCTTGATATAAGTGATCAACTCTGAGTGTATAGAAATAGCTTTCTTGTGTGCCCAGCACAATGACTGTGTGAGCATTCAAAGCACCCGAACATTCTAGCCATATCCCATTGAACTTGCCAGTCACCAGCATAAGACTTATGTGATCCATTTGCTTACACAGCAGCATGGTCCTAACTTATATTAGGATTTCTTTTTCCACATATGTAGCATATATCTCATTGTTAATTAATGTGTCACCAGAGTATATGATTATAATTGTCATATTTGTTCATCTTCAAATAAATTTAAAAAAAATAAATGGAACAGCAGGTTCAATTTTAGCCTATGTCCTTCAACATTGACTATTGGCTAATTGAAATGTTCATTATTGCACTTATGAATGAGAGGAGTGGAAACAGTCAACCAGGAGAGGAATATAATATTGTCAAACTATTCACTCTCTCACAGTTGTCCATCTAAATCTGGCCCAAGATTTAGCCAAGCAGAGAGCTCGGTTAGCTTAAAGAGATCTAGATTTGAAAGACACCTAAAAAGAGAGCTTAAAGGCTTTATAACCAATAACACTGTAATCCTCCCTCTAGTAAAAGTGGGCAGTCTTAATACCACTGGGAAACAAAAGGCACAAATGAGCCACATGGTTAGGAATTGCTGACGAGGCTCTGAGCTGCACATAAAAAACAGCCAGAGATTTCATGGACACTCTTCCCACCCAATGACACAGGGACACTCTGAAAAGAAAATCCNAAATATTCTCTAAAAGCCAGAGTTAAAATATGTTAGTTTAATAATACATGGGTATTTTTCATCCTCAGAATCTTGTATTTGAAATAGCAGAGAGTAACAAAAGCCAAACACAGAACCAACAGGCAAGACGCACGATCATTGATCTATATGGTCTAAACTGAAAGAACTGGAGAGAGGAAGCTACAGGGACAACTTGTGAAAGGTGAGAGCTCTAAGAGGTAGAAAACTCAGCTCACTCCTGAAGTGTATTGGGGCAGTAAAACAAAGGACTTCCCCAAGGCTTCTTCTGCAAACTGGTGTGTACATACATACCACACATGCACAGGCACGCACGCACACATGCATGCACACACACACACACACACACGGGGGGGGAACATGTATATAATTTATATATATTTATAATATATATTAGTGAAAGAACATTTTTTTGTGTTTTTTCCATTTTACATACCAACCACAGTTCCCCCTCCTCCCACTCACTCTCCCCACCAAATCCCCCCATCCACTCCTCAGAAAGGATAAGGTCTCTTGTCATCATGGAACCTTCATCCAATGACTGATGGAAGCAGATGCAGAGATCCACATGGGCGGAGCTTCCGGAGTCCAGTAGAAGAGAGGGAGGAGGGATCATATGAGCAAAGGGGTCAAGATCATGATGGGGAAACCCACAGAGACAACTGACCTGAGCTAGTTGGAACTCACTGACNGGACTGACAGCTGGGGAACCTGCATGAGATTGAACTAGGCCCTCTGAATGTGGGTGACAGTTGTGTGGCTTTGGCAGTTTGTGGGGCCACTGTGAGTGGNACCAGGGTTTATCTCTAGTGCATGAACTGGCTTTTTGGAGCCTGTTCCCTTGCTTCATTAGAGGGGAGAGGAGCTTGGTCCTGCCTCAACTTGATATGCCAGAAAAGAACAACTTCCTGGTCAGGATAAGTACAGATGCCCATGAATTTTCAAGCTCAACATTTTCCTTGCCTTATGACTAGTTTTAGATTTTCTTTTTATGTTCTAACTAGTTCCTTTTTCTTCTATCACTCAACCTGTGTGTGTGTGTGTGTGTGTGTGTGTGTGTGTGTGTGATACACATAAATGCACATGATGTAGGAAAGAGGGTCATCTTACCATAAGTAGGTATTCTTATACACTAGTATAAACCCTGTAGAAATTGACCTCATCAGCCATTTCTTTTCTTCTTCCTGTGTGTTTTAGCATGCAACTCATAACAATAGAACAGTAATAGGGACTGTAGCAAAACAATGATGTTGTTTGTTAAACAAGTACCTTAATCCAGACAGTTGTGGNGTTATCAGAAGCTCCTTCTCTACTCTNATAACAACCATATGAAGCAGAACCTTTGGGGGCACATCAANGATTGTGCACGAACATGCTAAAGTTTGGCGAAGTTTTGTTGTTGTCTAAGATTAAATACAAGTGATTAGTAGATAAAGCAGATTATGTACCTAGATCTTTNGATGTCAGATCTATGTTCTTAACTAGGACATTCACTGTCTCCTCAGAATACACACAACACCAATCCCNGCATTTCAGGGGAAGTAATACTATGTGCATTAACAAACAGATCTTAAATAGACTCCACTTCTACAACCAATATGTAATTCATACTGTAATTCTANCTCACCTATTCTATCTAACTGTTAAACATGTGTAAATGTTANTAACAGAACCTAAAGGGTGACTCATGCTATCTATTCTGATTGAGTTAAAATTCAAAGAATCAAAAATGAAATGAATAATGGGGCTGAACCTAAGTTATCTTGTTTGACATTTCTGGCATGTGTTCCTTCATCCATTTGTAATTTTACCATATTCTCAGAATCCAGAAAGTTTCAAGGAAGTGCAGAACAATGCCTTGAAAGGACACATACAGAAAGACAAAGCAAACACATTTTCATAGATACAGTACAGAGGACATGTCATGCGACATATGAGTCCATATGTGTTAGTTCCTTTGTTCCATTGCTGCAACAAAACCCTAAGACAATAACTGAAGGAAGTTATGGTTTGTTTTGGCCCAAAGTTTGAGGGTGCAGTCCGTCAAGGCAGGGAGTTCATGTTGACAGGAGCATGAGGCAGCTGCTCACGTGTTCACAATAAGGAAGAAGAGAGCATTTATCAATGCTGGTGCTCA
This sequence comes from Neotoma lepida, assembly GCA_001675575.1. Taxonomy (NCBI): domain Eukaryota; kingdom Metazoa; phylum Chordata; class Mammalia; order Rodentia; family Cricetidae; genus Neotoma; species Neotoma lepida. Next base: position 9,620 of record LZPO01118736.1, on the reverse strand, counting down.
GCTAGCTTTCTCCTTCCCCCTTTTTTATTTGGTCCAGGACCTCAATGCTGAGATGGTGCCACCCACATTCCAGGTGAGTTTTGTCAGCTCAGTTTAAGTCTTTCTGGAAAAGCTCAAAGGTATGTTTCCATGGTGATTTTAAAACTTATCAACTTAACAGTGAAGCTTAATTAACATAATATTCAGATCTTAAAATAATAGTAGAAGCAACACTGAGGAGACTGTGGTCACAGGTTTGAGACCAGCCTGGGCTACATAGTATGATCCTTTTATGAAAATAAATATTTTAAATAAGTAATGTTTTTAAAACTAACATCTGGAATCGTCATCATTAGATCATTTTAAAGTCCATCTTTTGTTATAAAATTGAACAAATTTAGCTTTTTGATAACATTTTTCAGGAGTAAGAATAGTGATAAAATCAAGTTGTGAGATCTTTCACTGCTTTGTGTCTTCACTTGTTTTTACTCTCTGCTTTTACATTCCTATATAAACAAACCAAACCAAGAGAGAATTGAGACCCAGTAGTCAGGTGGCGTGTGTGATTTTTCTTATCAGATTGCACGAATTTTGTATCCCTCCCTTCAATGCCAGATTGCCTTTTTTTTTTAATGTTTGGTTCTTTATAAAGGAAACATTATCTGCTATGCTTCTTTTTTTTCATCACTGACTTGTTTTCACTTTCCCACTAAGAAAGGCTATTTCAAAATGACTTTAGGCTNGTAAATTCCACCAATCTAGCAATCACTCAGCAATAATTAGGGACCACCTCCCATATAGTTTATAGTAGGCATTGCCTTGTGTTTGGGGGCTGTAGTTATGAAGGAAAAGGAAGAAGACCAACAACCCTTTTCCTTAGAGAGCTTACATTCTGGTTATATAGAAGAAGAAACAGAAATCTGANGAAATTAAGCAGCTTCCTCACTAGCTAATGATAGAGACGGAAAANAATCTTTTACAATTTTCAGAGGCATNCTCTTTGTCAGAATGGGCTGCTGTCATTGAATCCAAGACATTTTAGGATGATGTTTAAGAAACCATGTGTTTTACTTTCTCTTCAATTGTGTATAAAATTCCATGACAAAATTAAGGGAGAAGGTTTGGGTTTGTTGTTGTTGTTGTTCTGGCACACAATTCAAAGTGTGTCCATAGTGGCAGAGAAGTTGAAGCAGCAGGATCTAGAAGCAAATGTACATATCACACCCACAGTCAGAAAGAGGAGATCACTAAAATGAANGCTAGTGCATTTTCATGGTACCAGAAGGCACCATGCAGTCTTCAAAAGGAGAGAAGTAACCAACAGTCTTAACCAGCTTTGACACCTATTTTAGTTAGGATTTTATTGCTGTGAAGAGACACCATGACCAAAGTAATTCTTATAAATAAAACATTTAATTGGGGCTGGTATACAGTTTTAGGAGTTTAGTCCATTATCATCATAGTAGGAAGCATGTCAGCATGCAGCATGCAGACAGACATGGTGCTAGAGAAGGAGCTGAGAGTTCTACATCTGGATCCTCGGGTGGCAGGAAGCAAATATCACAAGAGACCTGACTTGAGCACCTGAAACCTCAAAACCCACCCCCTTGTGACACACCTCCTTCAATGTCATACCTACTCCAACAAGGCCACACCTCTAATCGTGCCACTCCCATAGGTCTCTGGGGGCCAATTACATTCAAATCACAATGCTAAGAACCACAATAACCACCAGCATGGCACAATTACTCTAATGGTGCAGGAGTGGCATGCATATCTTGACAGTAATCAANGACTCTCTAATTGGACTTNAAAACCTCAACAAGAGGGAAATCATGCCTGGTACTGGAAACCTATATAAGTACTTAGGGCTGGTGAAGTCATGGATCTTTGCANAGAACCTACAACCNCCACTTTACTAAATCAGAATAATGCCTAACTACATTCTAGACATTAGTCCTTATATCCACAGGGAGTGTAGTCCTTACCTCTCATCAGTGGAACTTCTCTTTGCAATAGGCAGAGACCTTTACAGAAAACCACAACCAATCAAAATGCAGAGTTGTGGAGTCCAGTTCCAATGAATACATCTACAAAACACTTTCTTATCTAAGGCTCTGGGAACATTGTGGAAGGGAAGTAGAAAGTTTTTAAGTGCCAGAGGATCACTGAATATACTAGTAATGTCATAATCTACACCCACAAAGTCTCTCCAACATGACTCCCTAAACATGAGCTACACTGGGGCAATACCAATAGACATGCCCAAGTGGATGNGGGAAAGAAAGCCTGCAAGGCCTCAATGCTACATAAGGAACTACAGGCAACTAAAGAATGTTGAGAGTGAGAGAAATAGTCTTCTCCTGGAAAGAGAACCAGAATTGGTTATCCAACATAAATTGGTCAGTCCTTTTAACATACAAGTAATATTACACAGAATGAGCTGATTATAGTTAGAAATACACACACACACACACACACACACACACATATATATATATATATATATATATACAGGCATGTAACAACCAATGAAAAAAAGCCAAGAATTTAAAAGAGAGCAAGGAGGGGTAAGTGGAAAGGTTTGGAGGAAGGAAAGGGAGAGAAGAAATGAGAAATGATTAATTATATTATAACTTCAAGGGTGGAAAAATTGAATGCTGGGGCTCAGCTCCATTTTATGCAGACAGAATCTTTTGCTGAAGGAATGGTCTTGCCTACAATTAAAATGGGTCTTCCCACACCATGAACATAATCAAGATAAGCCCTCACAGGCCTTCTCAGAGGCTAACCTTAATCTAGATAATCCCACACAAGTAGGACCAGAGACTTGTCTCCTGTGATAGTGTAGATTCCATCAAGTTGACAGTTAACACTAAATGTCACACCATGTTGAGGAACCTGACAGGAATCATTAACTGTAAACCAGCATGGAAAATCATGTTAGCCCTGTGCTAGGTGAATATTGGGATGTGGTGGGAGCTGATTAGGAAAATAATAAAAGGAGAACAGAACCTTTAAAATATAAATTTTAGTAAAATTGTCNTTGTCTTTTGCTTGTCATATCAAGAGCTGATTTANAAGGGACCATTGGAAATGTCCACTTAGTACCCTGAGAGGTTTTGGCTGATAATACCAGCTTTACAACAGAGAAACTGACAGCATTCCAGGACTGCTCTTCCAGCCTCTGTTTTTATAGAGCATGTAAAGAAGGACAAGAAAAGAATTTGGTTCTATGTTNTTAATNNACTTAATCTGAAACAGGAAAATAAAGAATGACAAGAAGTCTCTAAAGGCCAGTGGTATGACATAGTGAGTGAAAGTGCTTGCTGAGCAAGCCTGACAANCCTGAATTCAAGCCCCAGAACTCAAGGAAAGGACTGGCTCCCAGAAGTCATCCACTGTCCTCACAGGCTCTGAGTGCCATGCAGGCAATCCCCCTGTAAGACAAATTTCTAAACGGTCTTGTTAAATAAAAACACAGGGCCAGAAATAGGGTGAAATCTGACATTTCTGAATGGTCTTGTTAAATAAAAACACAGGGTCAGAAATAGGGTGAAAATCTGACAGAGATCAGAGGAATTAGGAACAGCCGCCAGCCTCACATTGCCAACGCTGCTGCTTCCAAAAGAGAGTGAGATTTCCTATACCTCCACATCTATACTCCTTTCTGTTCTGTTCTCCCATTGGCTCTCTCAGCCTAGCTCCATCACTTCCTGTCTGACTGTATAGACCTCCAGAATTCTGTGGTTGATGTTGGGATTAAAGATGTGTGTCTCCAGGCTTGACTCTTTCTAGTGTGACCTGGAACTCACAGAAATCCAGACAGGNCCTGCCTGCTAGGTGATGGGATTAAGGGTGTGTGCTAACAGACTAGCAGCTGACCTTGTTCCTCTGATGCTCAGATACATTTTATTGGGGGACATAGATAAAATACCACCACACCCCCCTCCTCTCCTCCCTCCACCCTCTTAGAATAATAACACAATCTTNAATGTTTTAAAAACAGAATCCTAAAGAATTTCAGCAAACAATGTCAACTGTCCAGTAAAGAAAAGCAGAAAGCAAGAGTTACTCCCAGAGGCTGCAACTGAGTGACATTATTTCTCACACACTTGGTGCATCTAACTCAAACTCTGAATTTAAAATTTCCTAATGGAAATCTTCTCTCCAGTGGTCAAGGAGACTAGCAGCCAGAATCAGTGGGATCAAATGTTCCTCTCCACAGCAGGTGCTCCAAGCAAACCCAGGGAAGCACTGGCCAGTGTGGAGGAAATGCCTGATCATTTCTGCTATCTCAGATGAATAATGACTCTCCTCAATCCTAGAATATGTAAGGCTGAGTTGTAAGCAAGCAAATTTAAAATAAACGACCTGGCAAATCTTCTATTTACCATCATTGCCTGAGAACTTTAAAATCCAAATATTTCAGGGACAGCCATTTTTAATCCCTTTGTTATCATCTTGCAGATTATTTCCAGACTTTAACTGATTTTTTTTCTATTTCCATGACATTATNGTTGAAAATGTGCACAAGANTGTTTGTAGAGAGTTTTGCTTTAGGTACTATTGGCTAGAAACACTATTAAAGTGTTTCTTTTCTAGCTAGCCCTCATTATGAAATGGGATGGCATTATCATAGGAAATCACACCAACCTTGATTTTCTCCAGCTCAGAACAGCCAACACAGGTGAATGAGAGATGGTGAGTACAAAGTGTGTATATCAAGACTGAGTGCTTGAGTAATGAGCTNTCTCNATGCATGTGAATCAGACTCTGCATGGTGGAGAAGAGGAGAAGAGAGAAGAAAGGGAATTCTCTCTATGCTCAATCAGTAGTTATTAAACATAGTTATCAATCAGAGATCTTCAGCTTAGATCTCCAATCTATCAGATTGGAGAGATACACAAGAAGCAAACTAGAGAGCATTTGGGGGTGTGGGAGTAGGTTAAGATAGCAGAATTACAAAGAGGAATGTCAGCCAACAGTTACTACATCCTCAAAGTTGCTGGACTTCTCCATTAGACTACTAGAGCTTGGTGCTTCTGGGGTAGCTATAGGGCTTGCTGAAGAAGGAACATACTCCNAGATTGGCCCCATATGAAAGAAGTGAAAAGCCAGTTTTCATGGTTCAGCTGCACTACAGGAACANCAACAATGTCTACAATACTTCACCTGAATTGGGTTTGGTCCATTCCAATATAAGCTTTGTTCAAACTCCAGACATATATGTAGAGAAAGAGAGCACAGCTGGATAAACCAAACAAAAACATCACATGCTTGAGTGTTTAGGATGAGTGGAAAGCAAATGTGAGTACCAAAGGAACAGGAAATGTGATTCAGTTTCCAAAAATCTCATAAAGAAGAGTCAAACAATCAGAGAAATCTGACCACAAAAGAGCCAAGTAAGAAGTGCCTCTCTGGGACTGGGGGATAGTTTGGTTGGTAAACTGTGTATCTCATAAGCAGGAGGATCTCAGTTCATCCCCCAAAGCCCTTCTTAAATGCTGGATGTGGTGACACTTGCTTGTAATCTCAGCATTCGGGAGGTGAAGACAGACAGGTCCCTGTTGCTCATTGACCAGACAGCCTACCCAAATCTAGAGGTTCCAGATAAAAATAAGAGACCTTCTCAAAACCCAAGGTGGAACAACACCTGGGGGTTGATATCTGCCCCCTCCATGCACATANACACCCTCATGCATGCATAAGCACACACACACACCCATACACACACATTCATACACAAACTGCTTCATTGCCACAGGTGCTGACTGGGTCATCAGCACTCAGCACTGAGTGAACAAAGATCTTGATAATAGTATTTAGAGATCTTGGTATTTTTTCCCTTGGTCTCTGAAGAAATACTGGCTTCANGACATGCACCTGTGTNTTAGGCACAGGAGAACAAAGTGCTAGAGGAACTAGAATGTAGGTTCNATCTAGGACTTGAGATGCATCCTGAGACTAAAGTGTTGTCCCACCTCTTCAAGTTCTCCTGATAAGATTAATACAAAGGCATGCTTGGAATATTGTAATATCTTAAGGTTGTCCATACTGTTTGCTAACAAGAGTTTTTCCCAAACAAATAACGACTAATTGTTGCCTAGGTCTGCGTAGACCATAGCATATCCCCTGTTCTCAGGAAGTGCTGGTACACAGACTTGGTTCTGCCTTTGAATAACAGCAGTTTGGGCTGTTCCCTGGATATTGTGTAGTTTTTCTCTCTAGTGACATTCATTTTTATGTTGCTGCATTACCACTGCTTCAACAGTTTCCCCCCAAAGTCCCCAAAGTCCCCCCTCCAGCTAAAATTTAGTTTGAACATTGCCAATAGATTTGTCTATTGCTGTAAAGCAAGAGTTTCTAGTTCTCNTCAACAGTAAGTACCTGGCCATGTTACGACCTCTCCAACTCACTCTCTCCTTCACCTCTTCTCAGGCTCTGCCAGTTACTTCTGCCTTGAGAGGTGAGTGTTCACTCAAGAACCTGGTAGTTCTCAGACCCAGGTCTCTATTCCTGTCANTGTATGAGTCCTGGGGGACTCTACTAGCTTGTGCAATGTGGCCAAACTGCATAGCTGTCCATGTACTTGGCAGGGAATAATTACCCTTTTATAAAGTGTAATTCTTAACACATGAGACTGGTTAAAAAAGTGAATATATCAGAATTTTAAGTCTCACAGGCCCAGCATTCAACACCATTCTGTGTTTGTACTGACAAATACACTAGTTTTCAGCCACAATTGGCTATTCAAATTTAATCAAAATCAAGTAAAATTTAAAATTTAATTATTCTGTCTCACCAGTCATATTCCTCTTTTAAAAAAGTATTGCTTTGTTTTTAGTTGGTAATCATTAACACATATTGGTGGAGTACAAGTGTGTTTATGGATACATGCATGCATTGTGGAATGATCAAATTAGGCTATCTAATATATTACCATCCCAAATACTTAANCATTGGTGCTGAGAACATTGAAAATCCACTCCTTTAGGTGTTCTGAAATACACATCATTATTAACTGTGGTCACATACAATGTAGGAAAACCTACTCTCCTCTGCAGCTGAAAGGCTGCTGCCCCTCCTCCAGCATCTGGAAATCCCATTCTTCTCTGTTTCATGCAGTTTTCACATATGGCATTATGCAGTACTCATCTCTCTGCACTTGATTTATTTCATTTATCAAAATGTCCTATAGGTTCATCCATAGTGTTACAAGCGACCAAACTTCTTGCTTTTTACAGGCTGAATTGTATTTCCTTGTATGCAGACAAGAGTGCATATTTAAATCCACCCACCCACTGACAGGGACTTACATTGTTTCATACTTTGGTTATTTTGAGTGTTCCCATAATGAACATGAGAGCATAGACATCTCTTCAGCCAACTCATTTCAATTTCTTTGCATATATACTCGGAGATAAAATTGCTAGACATATGCTGATTCTATATTTAGCTTTTGAGTACTTTCCACACTGTTTTCCAAAATTACTAAACTAATTTACAACAATACCAAGAGTGTACAGTTCCTTTTTCTCTACACTCTCACCAACATTTATTGTCTTTCATATTTGTTTATTTGTTGAAAATGTTTCTCTGTACAGCTCAGGCTATCTGGAATTCTCTATGTAGCCAGGCTAACCTTGAACAGCCACCTGCTTCAGCTCCCAATGTAGAAAGATTGCAAGCATTGACTAAACCACTCANCCTCTTTCATCTTTTTGATAGCAGTTGATCTAAGTATTAATTGATAACTCACTGTGGATTTAATTTGTAGTTCTCTATCAACTAAAGATGTTCAGTACTTTTTCACAGTGTTTTGGCCATTTGTATAAAAGTATTAGGAAGTTCTATGTAAGTCATCTGTCATTCTTTGTTTCCTTGTTAAGTAACTTAAGTGGTGACAAACTCAGATTTTCTTTTGTTTGAGAAAGTCATTATCCATCCTCCATTTCTGAAAGACAGAAGTGCTAGGTAAAGTATTCTCAGTTGATAGTTTTTTTTTTCCTTTTGGGATATTGAATATCTTATTCCACTCTCCTTTTGCCTGCAAGGTTCTGCTAAGAAACCCCTTGATAGTCTAATGACAATTACATGGTATGTGGTTAATCATTCTGATGCTGCTTTCCACACACTCTGTCTTTAACTTTTGACAATTTGATTGGGGTGTGTCATTTTATTCCTTTAATGCTGGGGATTGAACCTAGGGCTTCATGCTTGCTAGGGAAACACTCCATCTCTGAGCTACAACCTTGTCCCTGTCATGTGTCTTTATGTGGATATCTGAAACCAGACTATCTGATGATCTTTGGACTTCTTGGACATGGTTTTCTATTTCTCAACACAGAGTTAAAGAGTTTTCTACTATTTTGTCTTCAAATATATTTTCTTTCCTTTCTTCTCTTCCTCTGAATAATAATATGCATTATTTTCTTGGCTGAGGTCATACAACTCTCATAAGTCAGCTTTACTCTTGCGTTCTTTTTTCTTTCTTCTTCAACCTGGAATTGGATGACTCCTGGACAGCCATCTTTGATCTCACTATTCTGTTTTATTAACTTTCACCTCTGTTGAGAACTTCTACTGAATCCAGGTATAATATCCTCCACTGCAATTATTTTTATTTGTACTTTTCAAATTTTCCTTTTTGCTGCAGTTCTAAGTTTATGACCGCATCCTGACGTCAATGAACATGTCTCTGGCAATTATTTTAAACCACAGGGTTTAAAATAGTCTTACCTGCCAACTTGACACAGTCTAGAGTCATCTGAGAGGAGATCCTCAGACAGATGTGCACATTGGCATTCACTAATATCATAAGTGTGCTTGGACAATATAATTTCCAGCTCCCCAGAACTATGCACAAATGGGACAAAACTAGTAAAAAGAAAACAATAAATTATGGATTTAAGATTTCTTCTCTAATAATACTTTATTATTGGTTTTTGCAGCAAAAAAAAAAGCCTTTAGTGTCTTAATATAGAACATAGGTTAGATACGTGTGAAGCAGCAACTATACTGAAGAGGGATTTTGATCCAAGAGTACCAATAATTACAGTAGAATCATAACCTACTTTAAGGCGTCATCCATTCTCCCCTTTATTTCNAAAATTTCCATAAAGGGTTACTAATATGAAAGTCAAAAAAGAAGTTATTCCCCATAGTTAGCTAAAGACATCTTTGAAATTTAAATTTAACTTGAAAATAATCACTGGCAGGAAGTACCGAGTGGCTGAAAACATTAGTTAGAAGTGTTCCTGTAGCATGGCTTTCAGATAGTGCATCTGAGAACCAGTTCAAGCACTAAAATACAAATTTTAGCTCTTGGGGAGCTAGGCATTCAACTCAGCCAGAAGAGTGCTTACTTCACAGGCNTGAGGACATGAGTTCAGATCTCAGGCACCTATCATAAAAGTGGGGTGTGGTAGCATGTCCCTGTAATCTAATTACTGCAGAGATGATCCAAAGATTATAAAAGTGGGGTGTGGTAGCAAGCCCCTGTAATCTAATTACTGCAGAGATGATCCAAAGATTATAAAAGTGGGGTGTGGTAGCATGCCCCTGTAATCTAAATACTGTGGAGATGGAGACAGGGCAGGAAGATTCCTGAGAATCATTGAGCCCCAGGTTCAACGAGA
>LZPO01118734.1:2089-15520 GCA_001675575.1 Neotoma lepida | reverse complement strand
GAAGGAAGGAAGGAAGGAAGGGAGAGAGGAAGGGAGGGAGGAAGGGAGGGAGAGAAGGAGGAAGAAATGTGTTTCCTTTCAACTCTACTAGTTTAGAGATTTAAAACTTGCACCAACCTCGGACTCTTTAATGAAGTTTTTGCTCTAATAAGACCCGTAGCAGTGATTATTTTTCCGCTAGAGTGTCACGCTTTATTTCTATACCTGGACTCTATGTAAAATCACCATCTTCTGCTTCTGTTTCCCTGTCCTTCCTAACTCCCTGTCTACTCCCAAACCTATCCTTCAGCCATTCAGTCCCTGNCTGAGTCAGAAGTACCTACAGGACATTTTCTTTCTTGATCAGGTCAGTCAAAAACATGTGCAGATGTTCAAAACATGTTATATTTTATGAGCTTGACATTTTTACTGCATTTTCCCTCAGAAGTTAATTCAGTTTTACTGTTGAAGAAAACTGTCATTTCCCTATATAAAAACAACACTTTGCTCTGAAAATGGCAACATGTTTCCCTAGGGCAGGATGGTAGCTGGTGAATCTCCTACAAAAAGAAAGCATACACGTGACATGCAGCTATCATTTTTACGAGAGCAGCCTGTTCATCCTTCCTCCTTATATACTTTTTCTTGCTTTGGAAGAGTGAATTTTATAAGTTCAAGGATAAAGTAATTTCTGGGNTGTGTCCTAAGATTCCTGGAAAATAGTTGTCTTCACGTTATATTCTGAATATAGTACTAGATGGCAGAGAAACTGCATCAGAGGTTGAAGTCATTGAGCATATTAAAACCCATCACTTTTAAGCATTTATTTGAAGAGATCTGATGCAAGGTAAATAGCTCAGTCTTTAGTCTTTAGTCTGACTTTAGTCTTTAGTCTTTAGTCTTTAGTCCATTGCCTAGCACCTTTAAATTGAGTTTTGTCCACTACAGGATTTGCTGTCCTTTGTGCAGTGGGCTAAGTGATAGCCAACAAGCACAAAGGGTATGTCTAATTCATAACCCTTAGAACTTGTGAGTACTACTTCATATGTCTAAACAGATGACTGATGTAAGATCCCAAATGTTAGCCTTGATTATCCAAATAGTTCCCCAATGCATTCAAATATACACTTGAAGAAGGGAAACAAAAGAAAAAGGAGAAGGTAATTCTGACAATGGAGAAGGAGTTGGAATAAGGTGGCCAAAAGCCAAGGAAATCTTGGAGCCATTAGAAGCTAGAAGAGGTGGAAACAATTACTCTTGAGCCTCTGTGGGAAGTGCAGCCCTGCCAACACTGTTTTCAGAATTTTGGCCTTGAAAATGGTGAGAAAATAAGTGGGTGTTGTTTGAAGCGCCAAGTTTTGGGGAATTCATTCTTTTAGGAAACTAAAACACCTACTAAAGAAGACTTGCTGAAAATGCCTCATTATAAAAGCTGTTATTTTGGCATGGCCTACCAATAAAACAACAAAACTATTACTCCAGCAAGACGTATTAGAATGCCTTAATTTAGTCTTTATGTGCACATTTTTGTTTCTTCTCTCTCTTTTTAAAAATTTATTTTTTATTATTTTATTTTATTTGCTTATTCTCCTCTCATACAATTTATCTCAACCACTGCCTCCTCTTCTCCTCTCCTTCGCCCACATGCCTTCTCCCCAAGATCCACTGTTCCTCCTTTGTTTCCCTTCAAAAAAGAGCAGGCTTCCTAGTGATATCAGCAGAACTAGGTGTAACAAGATGCATTAAGACTAGGTACACACCCTCATCTCAAGGTTGGATGAGGCAACCCAGTAGGAAGAAGCAGGTCCCATGAGCAGGCAAAAGAGTCATTGACACCACTTCCATTGTTAAGAGTCCAATATTAGGATGCACTTTGCTTATTAATGCTGATACTTGGTGACTGAAGATTTGCTCAGATTTTCCCAGTGGAGACTGCAAGTCACTCCTCCAATATATTTAGAGTTCAGCATACAAATTAAAAATATAGTGGGTACCTTGAGGATACCTGGCAATACAAAATAGCTTTTTGCTGATTGAAAGAGAAGGGCAGAATTCTGGGAACTCTGAGACATTGTATGGTGATGAAGAATATTGCTGTAACCTCATCATCCTCAGGCTCCTCCCACTCCAGTGCTGAGACCACAAATTATTATAGAACAGAAATTACCATTGATACCAGAAATATCTCATTCCTAAAGTGTGTCATCTTTCAGGGATCAAGAAACATCTACATACCCAGAGAGCCTGAGACAATGCTTTAAAAATTATTATCATGCTTCATGAAATCAACTTCTCTGTCTGATCATTGATGTAATGCCAAATATTATATATTAGTCAAATTTAAAAAAACAGGGTGGAAATGTAAGCATACAGCATTTATTTACTTATTTATTTTTTCACCAACTGAGGAGCATATTGGGAGATTGACATGAGAAGGGAGCCTTGCTCTCACCCGTTCTCTGTTGAGGATATCAGTTGACTAAGCAAGTCAGTTAGAATCTATGATCATAATTTAAATTTCTTGTCTCCTTTGCACCCTTACTCTGAGCTCTTAAAATTCTTTTCCATTCTGTTTTCCTAAGTTAATAATTCTATTATAATTCTATTTGATGACTAGATACTTGAAGTTTCTTATGTTAAACACTTCAGAAATAGTGTCTGAAGGTAGCCAAACTTTATATATGTAAGGCAAATATTTCAAGCATAATTAAATATTCTTAATAACAGATTTTTAGATTAGACATTCAAGAAAAGGAAGCATAATTTAAAGATTCATTCAAAAAAATCTGAAGCACAAAAGAGAAAATTTTGTTCAGCAAGATTGTAATTGCTTATAATGGTCTCTTATCTTTTTTTATTTTTGTATACTTTCTTTTTTTATTATTAAACTTTAAAAATTTATTTCACACCAATCACAGTTTCCTCTCCCATTCCCTCTTCCTCCCTCTCTTCTACCTCACCCCATCCACTCCTCCTCTGTCTCCATTCAGAAAGGGTAAGGCCTCCCATGGGAGTCAACAAAGCATGGCCTACCAAGTTAAGGCAGGACCAATCTCCTCCCCCCCTGCATCAAGGCAAGCTATGCATCTCATCATAGGGAGTAGGTTCCAAAAAGCCAGCTTATGTGCCAGGGCCAGACCCTGGTCCCACTGCTAGGGGCCCCACAAACTGACCAAGCTACACAGTTGTCACCCACATGCAGAAGGTCTAGGTCAGTCCCATGCAGGTTCTGTAGCTTTTGGTCTAGAGTTATAAGCTCCCATGAGCTTGAGTCAGCTCTCTCTATGGGTTCCCCCAATATGATTTTGACCCACTTTGTTTATACAATCCCTCTTTCATCTCTTCAACTAGACTCCCAAAGCTCTTCTCAGTGCTTGGCTGTGGATCTCTGCATCTGCTTGATGAAGGTTCTATGATGACAATTAGGGTAGTTACCAGTGTGATTACAGGAGAAGGCTAGTTCAGGCACCCTCTCCACTATTGCTAGGAATCTTAGCTGGAGTCATCCTTGTGGATTCCTGGGAGTTTCCCTGGCACCAGGTTTCTCTCTAGCCCCATAATGGCCCTCTCTACAAGATATCTCTTTTGTTGATCTCCCTTAAGTTTTATTTTATGGATAAAGCATTAATATAATCCTTGAATATTTTCCCATAATATTGCTATGATAAATGTACACAATAACCCTCATCCAATGTAAGTGATTTTCTTAAGTGATGATTGTTCTATTGGTATTTTTTTTCTTTTGAACTTAATATGTGTGTATATGTATGTATATTCTTGTATATGTGAATATGAGCATGCACATACTAAGGTGTGCATATGGAGGTCTGAAGACAACCTCTAGGGCCTGCTCCCACATTCCTCCTTGTTTGAGGAAGGTCCTCTTGTTGGCTACTGCATGCACCAGGAAAACTGGCCCTTGAAATTGTGGAAATTCTGTCTCCACCTTCCATTTTGTCTTGGGATCTTTGGGGTTGTAGACATATGTGACTGTATTCAGCTTTATGTGGGTTTGGAGGATCTGAACCCAGGTTGCCACACATGGGAGGTGAATGTTTCATCCATTGAGCACACTGTAATCGTCTTGAACCCATTGTGTAGAATACATTATTTATTATAGATCTTTATTTTTGGTTTCTGAAGAGACGTGTTGCTACAAAATGTAGAAGTAATGGTATTTTTAGGGCACTGGTGAACAGTCAATGTTTAACATTATGTGAATTATAACATTTTGTGATATTGAGATCTAAGAAGCACAGGATCCACATGGTATTTAGAACTTTATGGTTTACTGTCATTTTTTGTATTCTTTCAGCAAGTCTACATGCACTTGCTTTAGGTAGACTTTGCAAATCTAAAAGCTGAAAGAAAAATAAATGATATGATACTTGACATGGAAGGCTCCCAGATTAGAGACCATCATCATCAATTTTCAGAGATAATAAAGGTAAGTCAGTGCAGAAGCTGGAAACCTGAAGCCACTGATGAAACATTTGNAAAAAAGGAAAAAATTAATCATTCAGAAGTCATAAAATCTCCAGTTGCAGATGATCAGACGTTATTTTGGGCAAACCTGTTCACTCTAAAAGAATTGCTTCAATTTTTTTTCTTGGAATGGTAGATATTAGTATATGAATGCAAGCAGTCAAGGAGTATGCATTCCTAAAATAAGCACACTTAAACACTTATGCTGGCCCTGACAAAGGGACAGCACAGAAATTAAAAGCTGATAACATCAAATTAATATATTCTCAAAGAGCTGAGGTGCTGTTGAAAGGGGAGAATGGTGAATAGAAATTATTACAGTGGCTATCCTGAAGGAAAAAAAAATCACTTAGGCCATATTTAAGACCAGTGACAAGAAACAGAAACATCTCAAGCAGCAGGGTAGAGTGAGTACACAACACCTGCACCAGGATAGAGTGAGGACACAACATCTGCACCAGGGTAGAGTGAGAACACAACACCTGCACCAGGATAGAGAACACAACATCTGCACCAGGATAGAGTGAGTACAGAAACACCTGCAGCAGGTTAGAGTGAGGACACAAATACCTGCTAGGGATTGTAATCAGCTTCCTCCTCACAGACTCCTGGATTCACTTACTCACCTCTGCAACTCTGGTGTCCCTTCTTCTCCTCTCTGCCTTACATTTTCCTATCTTCATTCCACCTTGCTCTTTGAAACACTTAGATGTGTTTGGATAGCCAAACACATCTTTCTGTCAATTTCAGTCCACAAGTGTTTCCTAGCTTTTATTCTTGCTGTGAATAAGCTGTTTTCTTTCTTTCTAGTTTTCTAACTTTTCTCCCCGATTTATTTCTTTTTATGTGCATTGGTGTTTGACCTGCATGTATGTCTTTGTGAGAGTATTGGATCCCCTGTTGTTGAAGTTACAGATAGTTGTGAGCTGCCATGTGGTTGCTGGGAATTGAACCTATGTCCTCTAGAAGAGCTGCCAGTGTTCTTAACCTCTGAGTTGTTGAAGCTGATCATCCTCTTGGGTAGATTGTGATCACANGCCTTGGACAGGAGGCAGAGACAGATTAGACTCTTTTGGCTTTTAATGGCTGCCTTCAGAATATGCCAAAACTTTACATCTCATCAGTTTTTTGGTTTTATTCTCATTCAGTACTCAACTTCACACCCAAAGCATTTGACTCATGCAATGAAAATTTAAGCACCCAGTTCAAAATATCTGTCTTTGCTCCAATTTCTACTGTCTTTATTTTAAAACTCTAGATAACATGCTGATTTCATGATTCTCTCTTTCTTTTAAAAGTTAGTTATTTCTTCATGCCCATAAAAATGTATAATAGAATTGTGGGAAATAGTATTGCATAATGATTCCTTGTTGAAATCATTATATTTTGTATAATATATATATATACACACACATATATATATATATTAGATTATATGAAAGTAGATATTGCAATTAAATTAGTTGGATTATTTTTGCCTTTAAAAAATCTATTTACCAGAAATCTCTTAAAGCTTTTTGGGCCAGTGCTGATTTAGATAGTGTTATTGATTATTTTTTCTGAGTAATTATATTATGAGAGACATATCCATACAAACTCTAGGAATTTGCTCTTCCTTCCACTTTATCCATACTTATCCTATGTATTTTAATATTTATTAATTTTACATTTTAATTTTAGTTTACTCTGTGCTGTGTATATATGTGTGTGTATGTATGTGCACATACACTTGCTTATGCATGTGTGGGCATGCATGTACCTGTGCAGGCACCTGTGTGGAGGCCAGAAGTGTATTTCACATACTTTTCATGATAATTCCTCCTCACTTTTAAAACAGTCTATCTCTCTAAACCTGGAGCTCCATGATTCAGCTAGAGAAGCAGGGCAAAAACTCCTGGAATCCTTTTGTCTCCCTACACACACACACACACACACACACACACGCACGCACACACACACCATGATGATATTATGGACCTGGCCACACACTAGGCTTATTTATGGGTTCTGAGGATATAAAGTCAGGCTCTCATACTTTCACCACAAACACTGAGCTATCTCCCCAGTCCTTTAAAAATGTACTCTGTGTGATTAAAATTACTTTTAAGTTATTGCACATTTCTGTGGCTTTAATGCTACAAAGTANTGTTGATAGTACTACATGCACAATTGTAGAGACTATGTCCAAAAATACCAGCCTGGGATGAAGTAAACCTGTACAATGTACAGGGGAAGGGTATGGTTTGAGTCTGTGGAGTCTTTTTTGGTACTCTATTGAAGAAACCATGGAGAACAAGTCCACCTGGGCTGATTGAGAATGTGGCAGCAATGTGAAGATGTGAGATTGACCCTGGAGGGGGGGTCACATTTACTGCTATGGAGATACAAAAGTTATTCTGCTATTACTTGTATTTATTAACATTTTAAAGTGCTAAAAATTTCTTTTGGCCTTATGGTTTATATGTAGCCACCTTCTATGATGTTGTAAAGGTTGGTTTTTGTCTAGCAAATTGGCTGTCTCTGGCTNTATTTTCTTCCACACGGGACAGACACTCAGGATTTCTACAACAAACCAAATTGGCCATTAAGGCAGCAAAGATTCCACACCAGCTGTTTTGAGAACAGTGGTTTTCATCATGCTGACACAGAACATGGCTCACACACTTTCTCAAAATCACGCATAACCCCTATAATTGGTAGTATGGCTCAGAGGATCCTGGAAGTTGGTCATTTGTATGTCAGACTTCTGCTATGCATAGTCCTTGATGTAAACAAAGAAAAATTTCCTAAATTTTGTACTTATCCCATTGAAACATGGAAGTTAATTTTTGATAAAGGACTTGTTTGTATTGAGCATCCAGCAGGCTAAGACATAAGCAAATTGTTAAACAAANGTTTAAAAAAAATCGTAGCAGAACATGGAAGACATTTTTTCTTTTGATAATGTTTTTAGTTCATTTGTGGGCCCGGAGGCTCCCAACCAACATAAACATACTTAATCAATCTCTAGCTTCTGATACATTTTAAATGAACTAAACTGATCCTTGATGTTCTCAGCAAAAGTATGATTGATGCGAATAATTAACATTATTTTTAAATTCCAGGTCATAGTATTCAGACACAATGTCCGGAACTCCTAAGTGGCAGTGATTAACCAGTGGTCTGGCTTGTGCCTGNTGGAAGGTTCCTCTCCTTCCCAAGGCAATGATCTTTCATCACTTAGTTGGACTGCATCCTGTTTATTTGGCAAAGATTCCATCAGACCATGCTGTGCTCCTCCTTATCCTTCCTTGACAATGTTCTAATAACATAGCAAGTTTCAGATCTGGCTACTATGCTAAATATACTGTTTTAAAATTTGGAAAGGCTACTTCATTTTCATAAGAGATGCCACCAACCTATAATATTAAAAAATANTCCCTATAGCAACATAGAAGTATTTAATTTTTTAATTAATTGATTTTATTAGAAAAATTTTCATAGACTATATTTCAATCATATCATTTTCATTCCCCCAATCCCTCCACAATCCTCCCACCCAACTTCATTGCCCATCTGTGCGTCTCTCTCAAAACAGAACAAAACAAAACAAAACAAGCAGAAAGCATAACAAACTAAAAATAGAACCATGAGGAAAAAATACCAAAACAAAACAAATAGTAAACACACCACCACCACCACCATCAGCATCACCACAACCACCACCACCATCATCACCACCAACAACAAAAAAAACAAACAGAATCCATTTGTTGTTGGTTAAATGCTTCTGAGCATGAGGTCTGCCTTTAAGTATGGTTGATATACCCAGTGACACTTCATAAGAGAACACTGATTTTCACCTTCCCAACCAGTATTAATTCCATACAACTTCTTGATTAGGGGTCTTAATTCATTTATATGTATACACATGTCTCTGTGTGTGCCCCCATTGACTGTTCAAGTTCCAAAGTAAAGCATATATTTTGTTTTAAGAATACAAATATAGTGAGAAGTAATTCTCATTAAGTATATGTCTTAGTCACTGTTTTCTTGCTCTGAAGAGACACCATGACCACCACAACTTTTATAAAGGAAAACATTTAATTGGGGTTTGCCTACAGCTTCAGAGGTTTAGTGTATTATCAGCATGGCAGGAGGCATGAAGGCACAGAGGGAAACATNGTGCTAGAGAAGGAGCTGAGAGATCTATATCCAGGGCAGCAAACAGCCAGAAGAGANAGACACTGAGTCTGACTTGGGCTCTTGAAACCTCAATGTCCACTCCCAGTGATGTATCTCCTCCAGCAAAGTCATACCTCCTAACACTTTTAATCAGTGCAACTCCCTCATGACCAAGCACTCAAATATATGTGCCTCTGGGTGCCATTTCTATTCAAACTACCANAGTGCATTTTAGCATTTATTTGTACATTTTACAAACCAGTTTAATAAGCCTATTATGTACAAGGCAATGAGTTTAATACTCTTAATAGAAAAATTAATATATACTATGTACATATGAGCAGGAAAATANGACCAGGAGTACACTTGGGAATTTTCTTTAAAACCACAATGTTCACTCTTTTCTAAAGTGATCATGAAAAAAATATTTTGAAACTTATCTAGACTGAGAATGGTGGTTCACATCTAGAAACTGAGCATTCAGGAGGCTGAGGCAGGAGGATTGCTGATAGGGGGACAGGTTAGACTACACAGAGAGTTCCAAGTTAGTAAACTAATATTACTACATAGTGACTGAGGCCCTTTCTCAAAGAAGAACACACACACACACACACACACACACACACACACATATTCTATTCTCTGCTCTTAGTAAAATTTTCATTACTTGACCAATCAAGTGTACATTTTTTTCTACTTAACTCATCCTTACCTTAGTTTTGCATTTTGACCAAGATCTATAGGAAAGGTAGATAAGAAGAACAGAAAAAGAAGGCATTGGTTGTCATGTGGATAATAACATGCTCCTCTATCTGAGTAACAGATTATTTTTATAGGAATTCAGGAAATTGTCATTAGAAAAATTGAGAAGATAAGTTGGGAAAGCGCTTGCTGTGCAAGTGTTAAGACCTAAGTTCATTTCCAAGGAACTCTTATCTAAAAGGCTGAGAGAGGTGGTGTGAACATAAAACCACCAGTGAAGAGGTAGTAACACGGGGATCCTTAGGCTTATGACTCTATTGGTGAATCACAGTGAAAGATCTCTCAGAAAGCAAGGCAGATGGCTCTGAGAATGAGATCTGAGACTGACATACATGCACACAGANCTGAATACACCCAAACACCTGTGAAAAGATATATACACATGAACACAGAAAAGTGGCATTTGAGTCAATTGTCAAAGTGAGGAGGTAGTTAGCAATCAGAATGTGTGAATATTATCTCCCCAGAAACAAGTGATAGGAAAGTAACACACTATCAAGACAAATATGAGACGATATAGCAGCTCAAAATTTAGAGAGCAGCTGTGGAAAAGAACCATGGTAGGCAAGAAAATATAACCAAGAAGCTAGTGCAGAGAAGTCACAGAATGCGAGGTTCTTGGTAATTACTATGAAATCTTCTTTCAAAGAAATGATTTATCAATTATCTTAATTTTAAGGTATTAATATAACACCTGATGTCATCTTTTAGATTTCTACAAGTCATAGCTAAGCATCTATTGCTTGCATTGCTTGATCCTGTGTCCCCAGCTGCCTATCAGTACTGGAATGATGTGGCAATGTCTAAGCATCACTCGAGCATGTGCATCTTGTGTGATTATATTTTATACCACTGATTTGCCTGTCCATATCCCCAGGCATTAGAAACCATCCTTATACTCTTTGCTTCTATAAATTTGTCTTTTGGGTTAATTCATAAATGGAAGCTTGCAGTTGTTTATGCTATAAAGGGCTTATTCCAGTCAGTTAAATATCATCAAGTTTCAGACATAATGCTTCATATAAGAGAATATCTTTCTTTTTAAAAGCCCAACAGTAATGCAATGTATGTACATATCTCTTTTAACATTTCATTCTTCCTCAATGTGTGTTTTGCCTTTTTAAACATCGTGATTACTGTGATTAATGCTGTAGTAAACATGGAAGCACTAATGTTTAACAGAATTGGGGAGTCTATCTGGGGAGAAGGGAGGAGTGAAGGAGTTGGCAGGTGTTGAGGGAGGGGAAATTGTAGTTGGGATATATTGTATAAGAGAATAATCTATTTAAAAAAAAACACAAAAAAATATTCCGATTCCAGCTCTTAGAGATGAAAAATCCAAAGTGTAATGGCTTCATCATTGTGTGTCATATATATATATATATATATATATATATATATATACACACACAGTTCACGTCCATATGACAAATGAAGTTGAGCTTTGCTTAATATGGAACAGGGAAGGATTCAAAACCGTTGAGCAGAGAGTGGCATGATATGCTTTGTGTTCAGAATGATGTTTTTAACTTAGGCATTAAGAAGAACTGTAGCAGGGCAAGAAATGAATGCAAGCGTTCTTGCCCATGCTGTTAACTATCTATAAGATTTTGCATTGTAGCTAATGTGAGAAATAAGACGGGAAATTTCAGTTAAAAGATGAGTTATTTGTACATATCCTTCCACNACACCAGGTATTACCCATTGACTGTGTACTTTAGCCAAGCAATTCATCACAGTTATTTAATCAAGATATATATTTATAAATATAATTTAAAGGACAGGAAGCTGGGTCAGAACTCAAGGCCAAGCCTAACTTTATTTCAATGCCCATGATTTCAATCAAACCACACAGTCTCATGAGGTCATCAATATTCATCAGCTCAAATTCCTCAAACATTCCAAATATACTTAGTCCCTCGTTAATTATTAAACAGTTCATCCAAGAAAATCATGAAAATAAGATCCCTGAAAAAGTATAACATGAAGTGACTGGGTGATGTATGCATGACAGACACTTTCCTAATGCAAAACAGATAAATTGCATATCAGATTTGTTTCATTTCCATTTCTTCAAAATTGGAAAATGACTTCTATAAGAAGATTCATTATAGTAAATATCCATTATAACAAAACAATTTTATGGTCTTCAAAAGGTGATGGCAACTTGTGCATAATGCTTAAAATGCTCCAATTGAAAGGTTTTTCCATCCCTGGGTCACTAAAAGCTTTCTAAGTAGAGCCATGATGATTTTAACTACCCACAGTCAGCATCTCTCTAGCTTTATGCCTCACATTTAGAAAGATGAGGGAACAAGGTTAGGTGTGGTGTAAGTGGGTGTTGTGTTTGCATGTTTCTTTGCTCCTTAGCTGGGAGTGTTACTTTGGGAGATAGTCGAAACTTTAAGAGACAAAGCCTGCATGGAGGAAGTAGGTCACTGGTGGGGTCCTATGAGGTATCTTGTCTCTGGTCTCTTCCTATCTTTCTCTCTGTCTGCTTCTTGTCTAACATGAAGTGACCCATGCTCCTTGATAAGATACTTGGAGAGCCCCAATGTTATTCCCAAGTCCATGAAGGCCAGTGAGCATGGACTGATTGGTATTGAACTGTTGAGTGACTTCCTGGTACGACATGCAGATTTTTACTTACCCCATATAGTGCATAGAGAACACATAGGAGAAATGATTCCACCCAAGTATAACTGAATGAGCTATTAAATTTATTGGGGTTACATACAGGACTGTGGGTCGAGGGTTCCTTATGAACCATTGATGACTCAAAGACATCTGTATTACTGAGAAATAAAACCTTGTGACTTGTGCACCCTAGGCAGCTTGGCCAGTCAGAATGTGTCCTCTGCACAGAGAAGGGTGGCTGTTTTTATATGTTTGGAAATGGAAATTTTTATGTNAATCTTANAATTTTCAAGAGGAGCTTTCTGAATCTTGTAAAGCTGTTTTATTTCCCAAGTCTAGTAAGTTTTTTAAAGATTTTTTAGACTTATGTGCCTCCCTCCTTCTTCCAGAAGGGAAAGTTTCAATTCACAGGGAATAGCTAAACAATAGAAATCATGAACAATATAAGTAATACCTCTCTTAATTTGCCTTCCAAGGACCCTGGTTATAGAAACACAAAATTAACTAATACATGAAGTACTAAATGGAACATAATAATCATTCAAATCTCTCAGCTGTGAAGACTATGCCAAGTAGGACTCAATAGTTTATAGAACAAGCTTCAATTTTTTTCTATGTATTTATTGTTCAGGGATGATTGGGTGTGTAATTCAAACATTTTAAGCTTCATTCTATTAGGCCAGGTCTCAGTTAGGGTTTCCATTGCTATGAAGAGACACCATGACCATGGCAACTCTTTTTAATGAAAACCTTACTTTGGAGTGGCTTACTTACAGTTCAGAGGTTCAGTNCATTATCGTTCATGGTGGGAGCATGGTGGCATTGCAGGCAGACATGATGTTGAAAAAATAGCTGAGAGTCCTACATCTTGTAGACAACTGGAAATGGTCTGTTTGTCACACTGAGTGAAGCTTAAGCAAAAGAGACCTCAAAGCCTGCGCTCACAGTGACACACTTCTTTCAGCAAGGCCACACCTACTTGAACAAGGCCACGCCTCCTAATAGTGTGGCACTCCCTTTGAGATTGTGGGGTCCAATTACATTCAAACAACCTCAGGCCAAAATATTCAGTTTATGTGGTAGTTAAATGAGTTATTATTTTAGCTCATTTGAGGGAATGTTCAAATTGATTGGTGACTAGAACTACTTGTCTTTTCAGTGTTGTTATCTGNCAATGCATCTACCATGCAGTGTTATTAATCTGCGAATGCATCTATCATGCAGTGTTATTATCTGCCAAAAAAGAATCAGAGGCACCATTGTAGAAATGATTGCACCCCACTGGCATGCTTTTGGAAGTACCACAGTAATTCAATCTGGTTCTTGATCTAAGTACTTTTGTATGTTCTGAGTTCATAGAAGCTGACTCCAATTGGCAGTAGCTGCATTAAGCAAGAGTTCAAC